>JARQOC010000003.1:479481343-479518103 GCA_033576535.1 Allobates femoralis | reverse complement strand
GTACGGAGCGAAGCCAGGTGTGTACAAGGTGTGCGGAGCGGAGACAGGTGTGTACGAGGTGCACTGAGCGGAGCCACGTGTGTACGAAGTGTATGGAGCGGAGCCAGGTGTGTATGACTCACAGTTGCCGGGTTCTCAGGTCTCAGGCGATGGCTGCGGTCACGGTTCGGTGCCCGGTGGTCAATGCACGTTTAAATAAAAATAAAGTTTGTTTCATGACGCCACCTGTGGGTGTCCGGCGATGGCACCGGCGCTGCTTGGACCTTCAGGGGATGTGCGGCAGCTAGATGGAATCGCTCCCCACAGGATGAGCAGGGGTCCCCGGGGTCAGGAGCTGCACTGATGGAATGCGGCAGCTCAGTTGATATAGTAGATGGATAAATCAATAATAGTTCAGAAAGAATGCTCAGACACAATGCTCCTCTGCACGGGTCTTTACTGTAGTTATACACGGTACACGGAATAACAGTCACTTCCAGGTAACGGACCGGGTGGTCCCGGTGGTGTACGGTATCTTTCCAAGGCTCCACAGTGCTCCCTCTTTAAATAACTGTCCCTTGTTACTCTTCGCTGCTTTCATGCACCAGGTTAGGATACTGGGGAACCTATATTGAGGACCCGAGCCGTAGCTCACCGACTCCTGATGGATCCCCTGAACCCCAATGGTGGGTACCCCTCCTGGTACAGCGGCGGAGATGTTGGTTGTCGTGATGCGCTCCTGAGAAGCCTCTCTATCACTCCGATGTCGCAGTACAACGATGGACGTCTGTGCTGCCTCGGAACCGGTATTCCGGTGGACTGGGCTTGGGTGTGTTTTTAACCCGTTACTTGTTACTGGTTACTTGGTTACTTGATCCCTTTCTCATCTGGGTCACTGCCGCTCAGTGCCCTCTCTGTTAGATTCTCTGTCTTTACTTCCTTCTTGTGCTTGTCTCTCCCACTTTCTAACTTTCTTTCTGCTCTTTCCCCACACTGAACATCTCACACTCCTCCCACCAGGACCCCATTGGTCCTCTGCCTCTGGATGTTGCATGTGGTATGTGGAGCCTTGGATTTAACCTGTTCACCAATGAGACGGAGAATACTGCACCTTCGGTCAGGGATGCAGTACCCTCCTGTAACGCACTCGTTGCGGGGCGCCACATGTACAAGGTGTACGGAGCTGAGCCACATGTGTACAAGCTGTACGGAGTGGAGCCAAGTGTGTACAAGGTGTACGGAGTGTAGCCCAGTGTGTACGAGGTGTACGGAGCGGAGCCCAGTGTGTACGAGGAGTACGGAGTGGAGCTGAGAGTGTACTAGGTAGCAGAGCCGCGTGTGTACGGGTCGTGTGGACAAGAGCCAACTAGGTGTATGGAGCAGACTTGCGTGTGTATGGGTTGTGCAGAGCAGAGCCGCATGTGTACTAGGTGTACGGGCCATTATAGTGTATGCAGGTCCATTATATTGTATGGAGGGCTGTGTGTGGATCACAGTTGGAGATCATACAGTGCCAGTGTAGTTGAGGGGCTTGCAATAGGGTCATCATACTGTGCGTATGGAGGAATTCACTATGGGGCATCATACAGTGTTTGGGGGGCACTTTTGTTGGCATCACATTTTATAGCTGTAACGAAAGGGGAATCAAGGGGCTTCAATAGGAGGAAAATTCCTTTGTAAGGGCTGCAAAGTTGTGAGATATGTTATTATGTGACCCAGGCAAATATTTTTTGGGGAGGCAATAAGAACTTCTACTAAGGAGCCCAATGATTTCTACGTAGGCCCCTCGTGCAGGATGCATTGTCCCTCTGCTGCAGGACTGATTGGCCATAACTTACACATCAGGTCCAGTGCCGCCCCTCGGTATATACAGGCATCCAGCCATGTTTCTCCTGAGCAGCAGTTGATTGGTGGCGCTTGTTCCCCTTCCCACTACCACATTCTTTGCTCAACCTAATTGGACAGCCCCTGCTACTGGCTCTGGACAGCCCCGTGTGCGGTGCATGTGATTGGCTCAGCGTTTTGGGTGAAGGAGGCATGGTCTGTTGGGGAAGATGCGCCATTTTCCCAGCTCAGTATAGTGGCAGCTCGTTGATGCTCAGACTGCAGATCATTGCATGTGGTGTGTGGATGATGCTGAATGGTGGACATGTCTGACTACTCAGTGCCAGGCAGCAGCCACATTGGGGCTGCCCAGTATGGACACAGTATGAGAAGTAAGGGGGTTGGATGTGGCACAGTATATGTAGTGAGGGGGATCAATATGGACACAGTATGAGAAGTAAGGGGATGGATGTGGCAAAGTATATGTAGTGAGGGGGGGATCAATATGGACACAGTATGAGGAGTAAGGGGAATAGATGTGGCACAGTATATGTAGTGAGGGGGATCAGTATGGTCACAGTATGAGGAGTGACAGGGGGATAGCTGCAGCACAGTATGTGGAGTGAGGGGGGATTGGTGTGGACACAGTATGGGAAGGGAGAAGGGATGGCTGCTGACACAGTATGAGGAGTGAGAGGGGGACAGTATGTCGAGTTTGATGAGGTAGAACAGTATAAACCGTGGGCAGCATAGAAGGATACAGTGTAGAGGATAGAGTGACCAGGGAGCCCAGTATGGAAAGAAGAGGGCAGTGTGTTGAGGGGGCAGTGTAAAAGGCATGCGCCAGAAGAGGGACAGTGTGTAAACCATATTTTGTGTAGGGAACAGTGAGAAGGAGCAATTATTTATTCTTAGACATTTTTACTCAGGAAAATGTTGATCATTCTGCTATTTTTAAGGCTATCGTGCCGTGATGTAGAGGATCAGAGAAGATGGAAATCTGCAGAGACAAGCTGTGGATGTCAAAAGTCATCATGATGCCTGCACAAGATGAAGAAAAGAAAAAGATGACCCCGATCAGACAAGGCCATCTATAAGGTACCCAGATGTAAATGATTATTTGTGATAATGCTGTGGTTCCTGTATGCTTTTATTGACGACAGGTAACAACAGTTCCCAGTATGTTGCAGTATGAAGCAGACTTCTGAATTCTCACAGAGCGCACACTGCCTGCTGTCAGGATTGTCTGGTGCTGACGGTGAGAGTGGAAGGTCATGTCACAATAGGTATGAAATTTACATACATGCAGTCACGTGCTGACTAGACATGCGAGGCTTCGATCAATTAAATGAATTGAGCGATGCCAGACGCGTCTATTCAGAATATGGCCAGAAGTATATAAATTGCATACTTGTGTTCACATGACCGTCCAATCTTACCATTGATATGGGAGAATCCTGAAAGTGTGCAGTGCATGCGCCATGAGAATTCGGAGGCCTGCAGTCACCTAGACTTTCATCTCAAACCTGGACAAGCCCTTTAATTATAACATTAAACACCTTAGCCCACTCCTAACAATGTGTAATATACTCCAGCAGTCACTGTATCCTGTAAGTGTAAAAGATCGCATATGGATGATTGGTCACATGACGTATGCTTAGACCACCGGGAAGGAGGGGGGCGCCAAACTAAACCCTTGCCCGGGTGCCAGAAAACCTAGATACACTTCTGTTGGTTGTCCTCTTCTTGATCCGTTCTTCCTTTCTTCGTGTGGTATATCACATTCATATTTGTATCCCATTTACTATTTTTGTCCATGGTTTTGGGTATATTCTCACCATTGCACCTTTATCGGTTTATTTTTGGTCCAAGAAGATATATATATATCTTATATATGAACAGACCCGTGGAAGCGGAACTCACCGCGAAACGGTTCCATCGTCTGTCCCATCACTCCCTCCCCGCGTTTTGATGTAACCTGAAAAGGAAATTAAAACAGAGCAACTACAAACCGGTGAGTGCCATCTTTTTTCTTTTTTGCACAAGTATATCAACAATCCTTAAAGCGAACCTGTCACCCCCTCCAGGCATCTAGAAATAACATAGCCACGTTCTGCAGCACTAAGGCTGCAGTCTGAGCAGGTGGCTATAGCATTTATGCTCCCTTGATTCATTGAAATATAGACTTTTATAAGATCTGTTTCAAACCTGAACCAAGACCGGGAGGCGGGTTTTCAAGCGTCTATCTCCCTCCTCTGTGGTGTCAGTCATCCCTCTCTGCTCTCTGTGTGCCGCCTCCAGGGCCATCTCCCTGCAATACAGAGCTTTGTCAGCTCTGCTACAACATAGAGCTGCTGTTATAAGAGACCCCACAGTAGTAAATCTAGCAGGAGGACCCTGAGCAGCCCTTGAGCTGAGCTGTCAGCAGTGCAGCAGATTTGAGTTTGTGCTGTAGATCAGGGGCTGAGGAGCGATGCTGCTGGGTACAAGAAACTGAAAGTGAAACCTGCTCAGCTCAAGGGCCGCTATGTAACCGGCAGTGCTTCGTCTGCTCAGGATCCTCCTGCTAGATTTACTACTGTGGGGTCTCTTATAACAGCAGCTCTATGTTGTAGCAGAGCTGACAAAGTTCAGCTCTTTAATGCATGGAGGTGGCCCTGGAGGCGGCACACAGAGAGCAGAGAGGGATGACTGACACCACAGAGGAGGGAGACAGACACTTGAAAACCCGCCTCCCGGTCTTGGTTCAGGTTTGAAACAGATCTTATAAAAGTCTATATTTCAATGAATCAAGGGAGCATAAATGCTATAGACACCTTGTCAGAATGCAGCCTTAGTGCTGCAGAAGGTGGCTATGTTATTTCTAGATGCCTGGAGGGGGTGACAGGTTCGCTTTAATGACTGTGCAACACTGGTAGTCGGATGTCACCTTTAGATGTTTTAGGTTGGACCGTGTGTTAAATAGGTAAAGGTCATACAATAGTGCCGAACATTTTTCTTTATTGTGCATATATATATATATATATATATATATATATATATATATATATATATATATATATATAATTGCAGGGGTGTCAATACTTTTGGCCAACACTGTATATATATAATTATATTTATCATTATCGATTCTTTTGGTAACTTTAATCTTTTCAACTTAACAGCTACATGTTCTTTATATATATATATGCCTTGTCTCCATTATATACACATTTTGTCCCACAGATCTACACCACTCATTCAATTAGGCTTAACTCATTCATAATTTCAAATAGACTTCACTAGTTGACAACAAATCTTCTTTGAACATTCAGTTCATTCATAATTTTAGCAGACATTACTAGTAGATGATAGATATATACTACCACTTATCTACTGCATATTGCTAATGCCATAACCATTATCAATAATGCATCTCCTGGAAGCCCATTAATGGGTCACCAAATATCTTAAGTTCACTCATACTTAATTGAAAACACACATTATATGGACATCGCGCTATTGAACTCAGCTCATTCATAGCTTCAGTTGGACGTTACCAGTGTTAACAGATCCATGTTACTATTCATTCACTTACTGTCATCATTTATAAGTTTTATTATTCATCGAATTATAATAGGTATGTATCACCATATGGGAGTTTTGGGTCCCACCCACCTAGATCACGGACAATAAACTTGTGATCATGTGAAAAGTTTCATTGTTCCATCATTGACGGTATACGATCCCACAGAGTGCAGCTCTGTGCCTCAGTTGCACTGTTGGCCTGTTGAGATGTCAGGCTTAGAAATAAGTCTGTGTCGAGTGCAACTATTTATATTTGAAATAGAATTGTGTTTAGTTAGCACCTTCATTGACAGGACTGAGTGCAGCATAATCTTGTATATATATGACATGGGTTCAGCACCCGTATGCTTGCACCTTTCCTCACTGCCTGGGCTGTCAGATCACTTCTCTGCAGCCTAATCCCCCTGCATAGGGATCGGGCTGCAGTGAAGCAATCTGAAAGCTCTGGCACAGTGATCCACTATGTGATCACTGTGTCTAAGCTGTCAGATCGCTTCTCTGCAGTCCGATCCCTATGCAGAGGGATAAGGCTGCAGAGAAGCGATCTGACAGCCCAGGCATATTGATCCATTATGTGATCACTGTGCCCGAGCTGTCAGATCGCTTATCTGCAGTCCGATCCCTATGCAGAGGGATAAGGCTGCAGTGAAGCGATCTGACAGCCCAGGCGCAGTGATCCGCTATGTGATCACTGTACCCGGACTGTCAGATTCTATGCAGCCTGATCCCCCTGCATGTGATCACTGTGCATGGGCTGTCAGATCACTTCATTGCAGCTCGATCCCCATGCAGAGGGATTGGTCTGCAGGGAAGCGATCAGACAGCCCAGGCACAGTGATTCACTATGTGTTCACTGTGCCAGGGCTGTCAGATAGCTTTTCTGCAGCCTGATCCCCCAGCATGGGGATTGAGCTGCAGAAAGCAATCTGACAGCCCAGGCACAGTGATCTGCTATTTGATCACTGCGCACAGCTGTCAGATAACTTCACTGCCGTCTGATCCCCCTGCATGGAGATCGGGGCTGCAGTGAAGCGATATGACAGCCCAGGCGCAGTGATCTGCTATGTGATCACTGTGCAGGGGCTGTCAGATGACTTCACTTCGACCCGATCCCCATGCAGGGGGATCAGGCAGCAAAGAAGCAATCTGACAGCCCAGGCACATTGATCCATTATGTGATCACTGTGCAAGGGCTGTCATATCCCTTCACTGCAACATCGGGTCACCTGACCCAAGCCTCAGAGACCATGTCATCTCTGAGACTTGGGTTTGCACAGTGATGCTACACTGTATGGCAATGATCTGCCATAGGTATCCCTGAGGAAGGTGCCAGGAGGGCACCGAAACGCATCGGAAGCAATAAAGAAACCTGTTTGAATATCACCTAACCGTGTGTTCCTTGAAGTAAGTGGACCTTGGCAGCGCGGACTGTTGTACACCTGTTTTCCCCACATCTTCTTTTGGAAACTAGACCCCCAAAAAACTTATCCAGATGCATAGTGAGCACTTTGAATACCCAGGTGCTTCACAAATTGATCCGTAAAAATGAAAAAGTACTTTTTTTTCACAAAAAGTTTATTTTTTCATTTTTATGGATACATTTGTAAAGCTCCTGAGGTTCAAAGTGCTCCCTATGCATCTAGTTGGTTCCTTGGGGGGGGTCTATTTTCCAAAATGGGGTCACTTGTGGGGGAGCTCCAATGTTTACGAACACAGGGGCTCTCCAAAACGCAACATGATGTCCGCTAACAATTGGAGCTAATTTTCTATTCAACTTGTTAGTGGACACCATGTCGCATATGGAGAGCACTGTGTGTGTGTAAACATTGGAGCTCCCCCACAAGTGGTGTCCGCTAATGTGGCACCCCATGGGTTAATGTGCTACAATAACATCACATGGGTTCTCTCCCCACTACACACTGACAAACACTAGCATCTCTGGGCCAGGAGGGGGAGCACAACCTGCTTCCGTATATACTCTTGCTCATGAGGGAGAGCTCAGTTCAGCTCGGAGCAGGGCTGTGAAGAGTACACTGAGAGCAGAGTTAGCTCAGTGCAGACCTAGTGAGGGTCAGAAGAACAGGAGAACTACAGACTGAGGAACACGTCTGGGAGCTGGAGTGATAGCTTCACTCACCCCAGAAGAATGCACAGAACGGACACCGGATCCGCTACTGTGTCTGGCACCCACAGCACAGTGAATCCAGGAACAGTGGGATTTCTAGATGCCCCTAGTACCAGTGCAAAGCAACACGGAGGGGTCAGCACAGCACAGAGGACTCAAGTTGCCTAGCCAAGTGGTACCAGCAGAACACAGAGAGAGAGACGTGAGAAGTCCCCGCAGCTCAGCTAATAGCAGCAGCCAGGACACACACACAGTGCAGCACGAAGAAGCTGACGACCCCGGACAGGGTGGGAAGAGAGCTCAGCCCCATTACAGACTCCGTGGACTATAATCTGCAATAACATCAGCAGTAAAGCTTTGGAAAACAGCAAAACTGTGAGTCTGTGTATTGATTGTGACCTTTGCCTTACATTCAGCACAGAGAGCTTCCCCCTGCTACAAGCCTGTCAGCTCTGCAGCCTCAGGAGAGAAGGAGAATTGCACCAGTGTCTACCAAACGTGAGTGTGTGTCCTTTAACCCTGTCTCCACCATCTATACGCCTTATAGACTATACCACCACTGCCCCGGGGAATACAGTTCTACCCACGGGAACTATACCATCTATGCTGCCACTACATCATCCCCGGAGGTTCTGCAGCAGCGGCGGCCCCCTTACTGGCCGCATATAGTGGGTGGCGTCACGACTGACATTTCCCCTGTAAATAATCCCTTTTTATTGCGAGCCCGGGACACGGTCCGGACCAAGCCACCCGTGACTTCCCCGACACCATCCGGTCCGGTACCGAGTACCCCGTCCCGAGGGGCCCGACACTAACATTAGGAGATAATTTTCCATTCAAAAAGTCAAATTGCGCTCCTTCCCTTCCGAGCCCTGCCGTGTGTCGAAACAGTGGTTTATGACCACATATAAGGTATCGGGAGAAATTTCCCAACAAAGTTTAGGATCCATTTTATCCTGTTGCCTGTTAAAATGAAAAAAGGCTAAAAGAACATTTTAGTTGGAAAAATTAAAATGTCCATTTATTTCTTTCCATGTTGCTTTAGTTCCTGTGAATCACCTGAAGGGTTAATAATCTTCTTGAATGTAGTTTTGAGAAGCTTGAGGGGAGCAGTTTTTGGAATGGTGTCACTTTTGGGTATTTTCTGTCATGTATGCCCCTCAAAGGGACTTAAAATGTGATGTGGTCACAAAAAAAATGGTTGTAAGGCTGGTTTCACACTTGCGTTTGTGTCTGCATGGGTATGGCATGCAGACGCAAATGCAGTGCAAACGCAGCCATACTGATGTGAACGCAGCGGACAATCTCCGCATGCGTTCATATTAGTATGCAGCCCGGCCAGCCAATCAGCTGTCCCGATGGCGGCCGGGAGGCGGAGATCAGCAGTGGAGATCTCCTCCTCCCGGCCACAGCTGATCTGCCGCCGGTGTCGGCGTGGCAGATTTGAAGAAACAGCTGATCTGACAGCTGTTTAAATCTCCCGCACCGACACTGAATAGGTGATATCGGTGCAGGAGATCAGAAACAGCTGATCGCTGGGCGGCGGGAGATCAGTTGAGGCTCTAGCTGATCTCCCGGTGTCCGCCACTGATCAGCGGCAGCCACCGGGAGAAATTTCAATGAGATCCGCAGCGTTCTCATGCACTGTCATGGGGAGGACACTGCGGATCCATTGACTTCAATTAGTGGTTTATGTGCTTGCGGATACTTGCAGATAAAACAAGCGCCCGCAAACGCACAAAAAATGCAACAAGCTGTGTTCGGAGTGCGCTCGGAGTGCGCACAAATTATGCTCATCCGAACGCAAAAGCAACCGAACGCAGCCAAACGCAGGCACATGCGTTCCCATGTTAAAGAAGGGAACGCATGTGCACAAGCGTTTGGCTGCGTTCAGTGAGCTGCGTTTGCATACGCCAGTGTGAAACCACCCTAAATTTTGCTTGAAAAATGAGAAATTGCTGATGAACTTTGAACCCTTATAACTTCCTAACAAAAAATGTTTTTTTCCAAAATTGTGCTGATGTAAAGTAAATATGTGGGAAATGTTGCAGTATTTATTAATTACTTTGTGTCACAAAACTCTCTGGTTTAAACAGAATAAAATTTCAAAATTTGAAAATTGCAAACTTTTCAAAAGTTTCACCAAGTTTTCGATTATTTCACAAATATACACAAAAATTATCAACCTAAATTTACCACTAACATGAAGCCCAATATCCCATGAAAAAACAGTCTCAGAATCGCTAGGATCCGTTCAAGTGTTCCAGAGTTATTACCTCATAAAGGGACACTGGTCAGAATTGCAAAAAATAGCCAGGTCATTAGGGTCAAAATAGGCTGGGTCATGAAGGGGTTAGTACAAGTATGAACAATACAAAGCCAGGTAAAAATATGCACTATACGGTATTCCTATATAACTTTTTACATTTTTAGCAGAGAGTTTTTATCTTACTCCCTTTTTGGCTACTTCAATGGTAACATTGTGGCAAGCTGACAACCTCCTCGGCCAGGTAGAATTTGCATTCTTCCCCATCATCTCTGCTCCAGGGAATACCTCTCCCAAAGGTTGGTCGGTGAGATGACTGCCGTTCAGCTCCCTTTCCGGCTCGTGCCACTTGTCCTGACAGCTCAGGGCAAAGTTTAAATGTCCGGGTCACACCTTGGACCTCAGTACGATCGCATCTCGCAGCCGGGGGTGGTGTATGGGACAGTGCCACCACGGCCAGGGCTGCAGCTTGTTATTGTGTTGCAGGGCTTGAGGTCGAAAGGTTCGCCATCATCTTCTTGACCCTGACAGCGTACCACCCTCGGGGACTGTAGTGTCGCTCATACTCGACCCACTACCCCGGGTGGAGAATTTGGTCTGGGGACCCCCTATTTAGGTGGCTTTACACATCCCTCCAATTCACAAAAACATGGCTCACCAGGTGGGCCTCCTTCATGAATCCATAGTCCTTGTGGATATTAAAGTCTATCAGGGAACCCCTCTTACGCACAATGGGTTCCGCGGCCAGGGTTTTATGGATCAGACTCTTTCTCTATAATTTGGTGCGTCGCTCTTTTCTCTGTCTGGCCTGGGCCTCCCTCTCTTTCTCCTCCCTTTTCTGTTGTTTTTGGCGGAGGTACTCCCGCTTGGGAACCACTTCCAGCAAGTCCCTTGTCACTCCAGTACTGCCCTCTGGGAACTCCATCATGGCATCCCCTCTCCGGACCCAGCAGAAATAGACCATTTCTGCCATGGTTCCCTTGGCTATGGAGGAAAGTTCTGGCTGCAGCAGAGCCGGGATTCTGGCATTGGAACCCACTCCACTCTCCCAATCCATCAATTAGGCAAACTGGCCAGGGTTATTTGTTGCAGGGACGTCTACGTGATCCAATAGAGCAGTTGATACTGCCGGTCTTACCGTAGTGCAGGTCTTTGTAGCCTCATCGTTGGCCTTCTCCTTGACCTCTGGTTCAGCATGCCGGGAGGGTGGCTGTTGTCAGCCTTTTCCCGGAGCCCTTTTTGCCACTTTCCCAGGGTAGCCAATTATACTTCCAGGAGCTGTTGCCCCAGCAACTCGACCTCTGCTTCTAGGAGGCCTGCCTCCATCGCTGGCAGCAACTCCTGGGACATCCACAGCTGCCCTGGTAGGCCGACTTTAGGGCCTGCAGACGTGGGGACCTCTCTCTCCCATCCTACCATCGCTCTGCCTCATGTCGGGGCTTCTCCAACTCTCTCCTTCTCTTCCGTCGGGTCTTCTCTCTAGCCCCTTGCACAGAGGTAGGGACTTAGATCTGATTGGCAGGCCCCATTAGCTCACTCTCAATACAGTGGTCGTGCATTCCTTTTCATGCCGCTGGCAAGCTAGTCCCACGATGGCCGGATGGGACCCTCCCACTGACCAGTGCATGGCATCATGGCGTGGCAGTCGCCATTACACAGTTTTATAAGCACAGTTCTTTCAATGCACAGTTCTTTAGGCGCATGGGACCCGGTGTTAGCTGGGGTCCAAATCTTGTTCATGATGCCAATTGTGACGACCACCAGGGCCGTCTGGTACTCAGTAGAAGGCCGGTCAGTTCTTAGGGGGATCATGGTGTAGGTGACTCGACTACGTGGCCCTGGGCATGCCGTAAAAGGTGATTATTTACAAGGGAAATGTTTGTGACGCCACCTGTGGTGCTTGGCCAGAGATGGCCGATGCTGCAGGGTGTGACCGCTGGGGCGGATGGTAGTGCAGCCAGGATGGTAAATCTCGCACAGGTGGAGCTGAGCCCCAGGGATGGTGTGAACAGTCTACAAGGGTGCTGATGGTGAGGGAGGCCGCAGGGTGAGGAAGAAGGAGGGAAACACAGTTCGAACAGTTCGTTACCTTTACTTGATGACTTGATGATCAGTGAAGTTCACCCACGCAGATGCTGTGCTCCTCCAAAGCGCAGCCAGGCTATTTCCCAGATGATTAGGGTTCTTCTGCCAAGAAACCATTCATAGCCTTTCCTGGTTGCTTTTCTCCTGTGATGTACACTCTCCTACCTTCCCAGCACCTTTGTGGACAGGGTCCCAGGTTGATGGCAGCGGGCCTTCTCGGGCGACTGCATCCAGCGATTATCCATGGATGGTAGCCACCGTTCTTGCAGAAATGATGGCTTCCGGTTTTACTAGCTGAGGCGTGCAGTACTCCCACCAGATCAGGGCCAGTCCCCTTAGGCAACTCGGGTCAGGCCAGATTCGAGGCACATGGGTGGATTCGTCCACTCCCCGTGTCCCTCAGGACACTCTCCGTCCTGCGTCTGCTCCGGATGCTCTCCTTCCACTAACTCCTCACTAACTTACTGCTAACCCCTCCTCCATCCAGGAGATGGGGCCCTCCCTCGAAAGGGTCCGCCCAAACCCCCCAGCCTGGATTGAGGATGGTGTTGTGTGCAATTGTTGTGTGTTGAGTTTGTGACCCCTCTCACCTGGAAACAGTGACACTACACCTGTGGAGTGAGTGCAGCATCACTGTGATGACCAGTCCACAGGGGCACCACACATACACAGGATTGCCAGGAATTTCAAAACAGGGGGTGGCTATTCCAGACAGGGGGCGGTAAAGACCAAATGTCGAGCCCCAGGCCCGCAGGGTACTCGGGTATCAGGCTCAGAAGGGTTCACGGGGATGTCACTGGTGGCGGTGCCTGAGCCCATGGCCTGGGTGACACTTCAAGGAGGGGTTATGTACAAGGAAAAGAGTTGTTGTCTCGTGACACCACCTGTAGTACCTGGTGATGGGTCGCCGGAGGGTGACGGTATTGCGGCAAGGATGGCAAAGCTCCCTACAGGTGGAGCTAGTCCTCCGGGGCAGCGTTGATGTAAGCAAAAGGTTGATTTTTGGTAGCACAAAGACACGGAGGCAAAGTCACTCTCCCGGGTACTTTACTGTAAACTATGATCATCAGCATACAAGTCCACAGTTCAGCAGAATTATGTTATACAAACAGGTAGCTCTACGGGTGACTGCAAGTGAAAGTCACCCGGTACGGAGGTACCCGTGGTTTGCCTTCGTTAACAAACCTGCGTCCTTTCTTCCCCACCTAGGATTAGTCCAGACCCATTTAGTCCTTGAAGGAGCTTTAGGGGCTCCACTCCCTTGCAGCAAGGAAGTAGGTGGACCGCTCCGTGTGGCAGGGTGCTGTGACGATAAACGGACCACAACAGCCGGTTGACGATCCAGAGGTGGACTCTGACCGTGTCCTCGGTTCTGGCATTCCCGTGTTTGGACTGCGGAGTTTCCTGGAGTATGGCCGCTCCATGCTGAGATTCCCCCTTTCTCTCTAGGGCCCAGACTCCCTCATCGGGCACCCTCTTCCAGGATCCCCTCAGGACCCTCTCTCTCCCTTCCTCAGGAACAGCCTGGAGCTGTCCTGTCCAACATTCCACCTCGCTCCACACTTCTCCTCCTTCATTTTCTCCTTCTCCTTCTAGAGGTGACTAAATCCCTCCCAGGAGTAACCTCCCACCACTATTCTAGTGTGGGAGTGCAGGAATGGGTCCCTCTCACCAGCTTAACATTCACTTGCAGTTGGTGAAAATTACAGTGCTTTTATGAGTGTAATGCCCCAGTGTGACACCTGACCATCAGGGGCGCCACATGAATAGAGGGATTCCTTTCGGACCTTTTCATTGCTGGTTACCATACAGCGCAGGACAGAATAAAAGTGCATTTCTCAGGTATGCAGGAGGACATCTGGCCACGTAGAGAGGTTACTGTTACACCTATTACAGCATGTTACAGATGCTGGGTACAGTTTAGAATGCCCAAAGTGGGTGAAGGGTTCCCTGTAATAGGATGTGTCGAGCTCACTGGGACGGGGGTACTCGGTACCGGACCGGGTCTGCTACTGGGGAAGTCATGGGTCGTCCTGGTCCGGACCGTGCCCCGGGCCCTGGCAACAATAAGGGGTATTTACAGGGGATGTCAGTCGTGACGCCACCCACAGTGTGTGGCCAGCAAGGGGCCACCTCTGCCGCAGAACCTCCGGGGATGATGTAATGGAGTCAGGATGGAATAGTTCTCCGTGGGCAGAACTGTGTTCCCCGGGGCAGAGTTGATTAAAGTCTATTGTGTAGTGTGCAGGCCTGGTGCTGAGTGTAGTACACTTACTGTCCAGATGCTGCAGGAATCCTCCTTCAGCGATGGAGCCTGCAAGCTGTGGCTCTCCAGGTGGGAATCTGCTGCAAACCTGTATGGAGGGAGTCGTGTTCAGGCAGAGACATGCAAGGGAGTCGTGTTCAGGCTTCACCGTGTTTACTTCTCAAGTTCTCAAGTACAGTTCACAAGTCAGTTACACTTCTTAGTTCAGTTCTCAGTTACACGGGCACACTTTCCCATCCGGGTTCCCTTTACTCTCTGCAGCCAGGTCTCTCCTACTGTGACCCTCACTCTGTGTCCTTCCCAGGCTGTTGACTCTCTCTCTCTCTGTTCACTTTGGTGTGCGTGACTCCGGACAGTATGGCGGTGGCTCGGACTCCTGTGAGCCCTCCGGGTTGCCACTGAGCTGCCTGTCCTTTGGGGTAGGGACCCTAACGTGTAGCTGTGGTCCCCCGTCGGTTGTCTGGGGATGCCGGGTGAAACTACGGTCCTCTCTAGAGCCGACACTCTACTTCAGCCTAGCTTCCAGCAGTCCTCCCGTGTGAGGCTCTACCAGGCTCTCTCTACTGTGTCTTCAAGTATCATAGGAGGGCTACTCCGCCTGCAGTCTGGTTGTCTCGGCTGTAGTTCTAGGGCCCGGTATCACCGTCCCTCTCTTCCCTCATACTCCTGGGGTGCTGGCTTCGGACATGCTTTCTCTCTGCGGCTCGCACTGGCTCTGTTCAGATTCTGCGCACCTACACCCCACTTTGCCAGGACGTGTGATCCAGTCTTTACTGCTCAGCCTACCTCGGCCTACTGACTCCTTACTCCTCCCCCTTCACTATTTCTACCTTCTGTCACCTGACTACGTGTTTGCCGACCCACTGCTCTAAACCCACCACCCCTCGCCTGCTTAGAGTTCCTAGGCTCCGGGTTTGGTGCTGCCCTCTACTGTACGTGGGTTGTGTGGGCAGTGGGGGTGTTGGTGTTCAACTGTCGTCCTACCTGCCTGGCTGCAGTTCCCTTTGTGGCCTCCTGAACGCAGGGGCACCACAGATGTGTCTGACCTTGTCACACAACATACTCAGATAAGGTAGTTAAATATTAAAATTAAATTTTCCGGTGACTACCGGTGGGAGGTTTTATTTCCCCCTCTAATATGCCATTTACTGCAGTCATAAGCAACATGGAAGTATGGTGAAAGATGGCCTATTAATGGGTGGAGGAGGCATTTTTTTTCTCTTTTTAATTTTGCCTTATATTCAAGTGTCTATGTGGGAAACAATGTTTCCTAACATTTTTTCCTGTAAAATCCATTTTTTTCCGTTTTGTGTGTTTTATTGTCAGTCCGTAAAAGTGGAGTAGGGCAATAAACCCTCCAATCCCAAACTACCCCTCATTCACCAGTTATTCCTACACTGACTGTAGTTAACAATTGTTTTACTAGAGAAAGGATAGTATGTATCTCTGAAAAGGTATACTATTTATCAATAGCAATTTAACACTGCTTATATGCCTGTTCTAATCTACGGTATTTTTCACATTATAAAACGCACTTTTGTTCCCCTGAATTTTGGGGGAAAGTGTGTGAGGGGGTGTCTTATAATGCAAAAATACTGTGTGCCGTGCAGTAGGGGAGGGGGGCCTGTGGAGCGGTGTCCAGGGGCTGTCATGAGGCTGGAGGAGGCTGCAGCTGCAGGCTGTGGTGACGTGGGGCTGCTCATTATGCTCCTGTAATATTCACTGCATCCCGCTGTCAATCACCAGTGGGAGAGCAGAGCATATTATAGAAGCAGGTCTGCAGCTGCTGGCTGCGATCCTGCGTAAATAGTCAGTGCGTTCCATGATTTTATTGCGTGGAAAGCACTCACTATCCAAATAATGTCATACTCACCTCGCTCCACTGCTCCCTGCAGCCATCCATCCCCGCTGTCTGTGCTGTGTTAGCTTCCAGTCATGTGAGCATCGTTTCAGAGTGACATCATCACCGCACGCTACTCACAGGACTGGTATAAGCACTCAGCGGGGATGGCACCAGCTGCAGGGAGTGGTGGACTAAGGTGAGTATGGCATCATTTATTATTTTTTAAGGTGTGGGGGGACAGTGTGCCAGTATGGGGGGGGGGGGGTCAGTGTGTGCCAGCATGGGGACCCAGTGTGCCAGCATGAAGTGGCAGTATGTGCCAGCATAGGGACCCAGTGTGCCAGCATGGGGGGTCAGCGTGTGCCCGCATGGGGACCCAGGGCAGTGTGTGCCGGCATGGCGACCAAGTGTGGCATGGGGGACCAATGTGTGAAAGCATGGGGACCCAGTGTGCCCTGGGGGGCAGTGTATGCCAGCATGAGGACCCAGTGTGCCATGAGGGGGGAGTGTGTGTCAGCATGGGGACCCAGTGTGCCATGTGGAGACAGTGTGCCAGCATGGGGACCCAGTGTGCCATGGGAACCCAGTGTGCCAGTATGGAGATCCAGTGTGCCAGCATGGGGGCCCAGTGTGCCATGGGGGACAGTGTGCCAACATGGGGACCCAGTGTTCCATGAGGAGACAGTGTGAAAGCATGGGGGGACAGTGTACCAGCATGGGGGTACAGTATGCCAGCATAGGGGACATATATACCAGCATGGGGGGGCCATGTACCAGGATGGGGAAATATATACTGATTGTAAGATGGACACTAGCATTATAACACAGGCCCCATTTAATATTACTATTTTTTTTCCTCTTTTCCTTCACCAAATTTCAGGGTCTTTTAATCAGGTGTGTCTTATAAAGTGAAAAATACAGTAAGTACTCCCTTCTAGGTCAACTCTCTTTGAACTGCTACCATCAGAGAGTGTCCTGAGCATCATGTCACCGGGTCTTATACAAAGCCAGATGTCACTATGCAGTCGGTTAATCATAGAAATTCCAGTAGCCAAAATAGCTACGTCATTACCTTTATGGCAGGCAAGCCCCACATGTTCACTTGCTGTCTAACGGTGGAAACACACTGACGTGAAAATATGCAGTCTGATTGTCGTTCCCGGGAATCGTACGAGTGTTGTCTGTTTTTTGCTCCATTTTGCATCCAACTGCAATGTGATTGTTTGACATTTTCTCGGATCACACCCGAGAGCTGTCCGACTACAATCCGTGTGTGGTCCATGTTCCATCCGCGCAACGCATGCGATTTCTCAGTGTGATTAGCCTTTAAATTGCCTTCAATGTTTGTCAATTGTCAGATAAATGTTGTGTCGCAATGAGGGCTATTTGTTGCCTAGATCGAAGTGACATGTGTGCATTGAGGTGACCCACTATCCTATCCATAAGCCATCTATATACATAATCGGCAGTTTTGCGCTTCCGGCCACTGTGCCGCTATCACCAACTGGCCGGAAGCGCAAAGCCCCTGTCGCCACACCCCACATACCCCCACCAATGGCACCGCTCCCCAGCCCCATCTTCCCGAGCCCTCACTCCAAAGCGGCACCAGCCAGGGGGAGCCACATTACAGATGGGGGCGGCACCAGCATCAGTATCCGGCTTCAGCACAGTCGCCGGCCACCCGCCTGCCCACAGCCTCCCCAGGTAAGATGTCGCCCACACTCTCTCATTGTAGGCTGCAGGCCCGGCCTGGCTGCAGCCTGCTACACGCTCCTCACCTTAACTAAGCCACCTGCCGCCGGTATACTATGCTCTCCACACAGCCGCCTGTATACTCTGCTCCCCACACAGCCGCCTGTATACTCTGCTCCCCGCACAGCCGCCTCTATACTCTGCTCTCCGCACAGCCACCTGTATACTCTGCTCTCCGCACAGCCGCCTGTATACTCTGCTCCCGGCACAGCACCCTGTATACTCTGCTCCACGCACAGCACCCTGTATACTCTGCTCCCCGCACAGCACCCAGTATACTATGCTCCCCTCACAGCACCCTGTATACTCTGCTCCTCGCACAGACCCCTGTATACTCTGCTCCCGCACAGACCCCTGTATACTCTGCTCCCCGCACAGACCCCTGTATACTCTGCTCCCCGCACAGCCCCCTGTATACTCTGCTCCCCGCACAGCCCCCTGTATACTCTGCTTCCCGCACAACCGCCTGTATACTCTGCTCTCCGCACAGCCGCCTGTATACTCTGCTCTCCGCACAGCCCCCTCTATACTATGCTCCCCGCACAGCCGCCTGTATACTCTGCTCTCCGCACAGCCCCCTGTATACTCTGCTCCCCTCACAGTACCCTGTATACTCTGCTCCCCGCACAGACCCCTGTATACTCTGCTCCCCGCACAGACCCCTGTATACTCTGCTCCCCGCACAGACCCCTGTATACTCTGCTCCCCTCACAGCCCCCTGTATACTCTGCTCCCCGCACAGCCCCCTGTATACTCTGCGCCCCGCACAGCCCCCTGTATACTCTGCGCCCCGCACAGCCCCCTGTATACTCTGCTCCCCGCACAACCGCCTGTATACTCTGCTCCCCGCACAGCCGCCTGTATACTCTGCTCCCCGCACAGCCGCCTGTATACTCTGCTCCCCGCACAGCCGCCTGTATACTCTGCTCCCCGCACAGCCGCCTGTATACTCTGCTCCCCGCACAGCCGCCTGTATACTCTGCTCCCCACACAGCCCCCTGTATACTCTGCTCCCAGCACAGACCCCTGTATACTCTGCTCCCGCACAGACCACTGTATACTCTGCTCCCCGCACAGCCCCCTGTATACTCTGCTCCCCGCACAGCCCCCTGTATACTCTGCTCCCCTCACAGTACCCTGTATACTCTGCTCCCCGCACAGACCCCTGTATACTCTGCTCCCCGCACAGACCCCTGTATACTCTGCTCCCCGCACAGACCCCTGTATACTCTGCTCCCCTCACAGCCCCCTGTATACTCTGCTCCCCGCACAGCCCCCTGTATACTCTGCGCCCCGCACAGCCCCCTGTATACTCTGCGCCCCGCACAGCCCCCTGTATACTCTGCTCCCCGCACAACCGCCTGTATACTCTGCTCCCCGCACAGCCGCCTGTATACTCTGCTCCCCGCACAGCCGCCTGTATACTCTGCTCCCCGCACAGCCGCCTGTATACTCTGCTCCCCGCACAGCCGCCTGTATACTCTGCTCCCCGCACAGCCGCCTGTATACTCTGCTCCCCACACAGCCCCCTGTATACTCTGCTCCCAGCACAGACCCCTGTATACTCTGCTCCCCGCACAGACCACTGTATACTCTGCTCCCCGCACAGCCCCCTGTATACTCTGCTCCCCGCACAGCCCCCTGTATACTCTGCTCCCCGCACAGCCCCCTGTATACTCTGCTCCCCGCACAGCCCCCTGTATACTCTGCTCCCCGCACAGCCGCCTGTATTTTCTGCTCCCCGCACAGCCGCCTGTATACTATGCTCCCCGCACAGCCGCCTGTATACTATGCTCCCCGCACAGCCGCCTGTATACTATGCTCCCCGCACAGCCGCCTGTATACTATGCTCCCCGCAGAGCCCCTGTATACTCTGCTACCCACAGAGCCCCTCTATACTTTGCTACCCACAGAGCCCCCTCTATACTCTGCTACCCATTAACCCGCCTGTATACACACAATTCATTTCACCGCGCTCCCGATGCAATTGCATCGGGTCTTTTTACTAGTGTTTTGTACATCTGCAGTAGCCTAAAGAATTGAGAATAATCTAAAGCTAAACACCACTTAGCGTTTTTTTTTCTTTGGGTCATTTCCCGGCATCATGGTGCTACATACCCAATTGTGTCTGTTCCGCGGAGGCGGTGGCAAATGAAGGTCCATCTGCTCCTCCTGCTGCGTAGTTCTCGTGGCCAGTTGCGGGGCCTGTATGGTCACGTACACTGTAATTCTGATACTTTTGACAGCTATACCATGATGACTGGGCCGTACATTGTGTACGCTTAACCATATCATCAATATAGCTGCATTGTGTGACTGATAACATGTCATGTACACTGACAAAATAATTGTGCATTACTTTTCTGTTACGAAAAAGAAAATATACAGATGCATTTGAGGCTTTTCTAAATCATATTAATGATGTAACTTAAAAAAAAACACTACATAGACATATTTGGCTCATATGGCAATGTTTTTTTATAGTGGTACAATACAACTAATTAAAACAACAAACACAGTATATGTGATTTAGCCACATTTAAAAGGTACACTCAACCAAAACACCCCTATATGTTGATGTAGGTTGAGTGGTCTGGGTTGGTGTGTGGGCCTTGTCCATTCCCTGGCTAACCTGAGTATTTAACACCTCTAGAGTCTGGTGTAGGTCTTCATGTAAGGGTCTATTGGCAAGATACGGTGAACTATGTGTTGGCAAACTGTGCCCCATGTCATTCTGCTGTTGTCTGTCTACAGCTGCTTCGGTGTGGTGTCTCATAGGTTGTAGGATGCACTCAAAATCACCCCTCTGCTGCGCTATATTGTCACCCTGGTGCAGCTCACTTGTCTGCTGATATGGTGCACCATACTGTGGTCCAGTGTACCACTCTGTGCTTTCTGTGGTGTTGGGCAGACCTTGTTGGTGTCGGGATTGTGTGACGCTGCCCAACATACCAGATTGGTTCTGTGTGGCCCTAGGATTTCCAGTGTTGTCATGTTGGGTGGGTGGCATGAGGCCGACATGCGGGTCATTTGGCAAATTGAGCATATGCCGAAATGGGGGCAACAGTGGACAAGGCATTGGAGGTCTTCCCAGACTATGCAAGGGCTGTGAGGATGTTGGGGCAGATGGTACTGTTGGTTGCTGGCTGCTTGTCCTGTCCAGTAAATTATCTGGAGAGTTCTGCCACTGCTCTAGCATATTGAACACCAATCGTGGGTGATTGGGTGGCACACAAGCATCCAGGACTATTTGGATGGCAGCCCTTGCATGCAGCATCAGTGGGCGCGGAATCTCACGCAAATAGTTCCTGAGGCTGCGTGCAAACGCTTCCTCCCCATCATTGCTCACACTCCTCGCAAGGTACTGCAAGACCCCCGTGTCCACGTCGTGCCGGAGGTTTGATGATGACAACTGCCTCTTATGCCTTGAGCGACTTACAACTGGTGGTGAAAGGGGAGACCTGGGCCAGGGCAAGGTGGATGTAGCATTTTGTCCCTGCTCCCCTGGTGGCTGGGGTTGGCCAGTCGCCAATGCTGGCCCCTGTGATGCCTCCTCAGATTACCGCGAGTCTGGGACAGCAGCACTGGAAGATGCCTGTGGCTCTTCATGGGACAAAGAAGGACCCACACCCTAGTCACCAGACTCTGCAGGTTGCAGCATGTGGGGCTCTGACTCCAATGCAGAAGTCTGCCTCAAGTTGGTGTCAGTTCTATAGTTGAACAAACTACAACAATTAATACACTTGTGTTTCCAACACAACAGTTGTCATGACCTGGAGAATGATATACCAATACATACGGTCTCAGGTGCATAACAGGTGCAAGGAAAGATAGGTGTTGGAAGTAAATGTAGACCCTCCTCCTCAGCACAGCTGAGCCACAGGGTGGCACTCTGTTAAGTTCTCAGCGGTATTGGTCCTGCTTAGCTACCATTTCAACTTCATAATTTAAAAAAACATTGATTACCATGTGAACAGACAGCACACTGACCCCTCTAGTACAATTACAGTTCTATTATAAATTTCTAGAAACGATACATTACCAAGGTTGATCTGGAAGCCCAAAGAGCTATTATCGAAACAGGGGAAGAGTTGTCTTGTGATGTAGGTCCAGGAGGCATCCTTCTTCCTCCTGTCAGCATACCTTTGGTCTCTAGGGTCCAATAGCTCAGGGCTGTCCTGGACAAGGACAATGAGTATTTCCACATTAATGTGGTAGGCCATGCTGGGATCCGTGGGAGCTTCCTTCCAACAGTAGTCAGATTACAGCTGCCCTCTACTTCCTGAGTAGTCATGTGACGCCTCCTTATGAGCACCTAGTATGAGATCCCTACAGCTTCAGCTGTGAAAAAACCTATCCGAGTCAGATGATCCGAATGCGGTCCAACTTTTTGTCGGACCCATAGACTTGCATTGGCGAGTCTTGCACGTGAATGGCATACTATAGAAGCATGTTGCAATTTTTTTCACGTCCGTCAATCGGATTAGAAAAAAACGCACGATACTCACAAATATGCTCTCGGACATTGAATAACATTGGTCCGACTGCAATGTGAGTTTTTATCCGACTTTCACGCCAGTGTGTCTGTACCCTAACAGCCGCAAACAGGCAGGAAAGGGAATCAAGCGTAGTGCCCAAGCACCCAAGATACTCTATCAATTAACGAGTGTACTCGAGCACCCTGATGCTCGGTCAAGTGTCTAGCATGCTCACCCATCACTAACAATAACACAAAAAAAAATGTCACTTAAGGTGAAAAAAATACTGACTTCTTTTATTTTCAAAATGTCTTTATTTTAAACTGCAATATATTAGTTCTGGAACCTTAGCTCATGAACTTTGCTGCATAGGAAGTCACAATTGCCTCCTTGGAATTTAAAGACCTAAAGAGAGATAACATCATTAAAAACCAATTGTATTTTCACACATTAGTAATGGTATATTATACTGTAAATTATACTGTAAACTATATCTATAATTTTGTATGTAGCCCCTTCTCATGTACAGTACCATGGAATTAATGGTGCTATATAAATAAATGATAATAATACTGTATGTTACATGTAACGGGTCTCAGTGACATGCATGCTAATAACAACATTCTGTAGGAATCATTTACCGTACTCTGTTGTATTTGGGATGATGGGATTCATTTCACATAATTTTTGGATACATTTATGCAATACCTCTATGTGCAATGTTTTTGAAAATGCTTTTGAAATGAAGACCCACACAGAATATTTTTGTTTTAGATAAGGGTGACGTTCAAAGGTATATTTCTGTCTCAAGGCCGCACTATGAATTCACTTTTCTGGGAGTAGTGTCTCTCAATTCACAGCATTGCAAGATAGGACCCCATTGATAAGTTTAGTCAAATATTTATATCTTATCCTTGGATATATCTTAAGGTACCGTTACACAGTAAGATATCATGAAAGATATCGCTCAAACGTCACGGGTTTGGAGTCTTTTAAACGACATTGTTAGGACGTCGTTGCATGTGACACCAAGATACGACTACGATAAATCGTTGGATCATTGATCACAGATTTTAGAACATGTTCTCAAATTAGATGATCCACGATTACCTGACCTGCTGCATTGTTCTGTGTGACACCACTATAACTATATCGTTAACAACTTCGCCCATTCACATCAGTGAACAAGTATGGTTCACTGGGTTGTGCGAACGATACCTGTTCACTACATTGTTGGTGCGTCGTTCACGATATCTAGGCGTGTGACATCTCACAAACGATTTCTAAACGATGTCCTATTGACCGCGCGCCCATGAGATCGTTAGTGATATCGTTTCAACATTGCAGTGTGTAACGGTACCTTTAAAGGGAACCTGTGATGTCAAAAAGTGCAATTAATCTGCCATTTAGTTGTGTTTAAAGGCCCAGTTACACACACAGATAATTGTGCAGATATTGTTCGCAGATCTCTGTTTGCTGTGAAATCATGGACACATTATTCCATTTTGTGGCCGTATACAATGGGTCCATGATTTCACTGCAACCAGAGATCTGCGAACAATCTCTGCACAATTATCTGTGTGTGTAACTGGGCCTTTAAAGCTGCCTGGATACCGCACTGAGGGTACCTTTACACGCCGCTACGACAGGATGGATACAACCCGCTACAGGCTACAAATGTAGCTTGTAGCGTCAATATAGCCCATAGTAGCGGCGTGTGAAGGCGGGACGTGACAGCCGGCAACAGATACATCTGTTTCCGAGCACTGCTCGAAAACAGATGGCTACAAAGCTGATTGTAGCGAGCTGTATCGGCGTGTAAAGAGGCTACAGAAGGGATGTCTGGACACCAGGCTATGTAGCTGGAATGTAGCTGGGGCGTGACACAGGCTCCGGGTTACCGCGCCCCTTCAGCGATCATTGGAGGAAGCTCCTGCATGACGATTGGTAGTCGCTGCATAGGGCGGCATATTTAAGGAGCTGACCAGTCACACTACACAATCGCTCGAGCGTGCTGTATTAAACAGCCTCCTGCGATGCCTGCCCAATCATGATGTTCTTGCTTTGTCCTATCAGCGTACGGATGTCTTGTAATCCACAATTGTGGCACGCCTATGTGCTGTCCCTGCTGCACCAGGTCCGCCCATATTAGCTTGTTGTAGCGGTGTGTAAATGAGGTAAGCTAAGCTACAGATGGCTACTTGAGACACCCGCCGATGTAGCTAGCTATAGATGTAACGTAGCGTAGCGCACCTTGTGGCGGCGTGTAAAGGTGGTGCGTTTCCCGTTTGTAATCGTTTGGCCGTGCTCGTGCACGTGAAGTAGCGGGTTGTATCCATCCTGTCGTAGCGGCGTGTAAAGGTACCCTGAAAGCCTTGCTACTCCCTGCAGCCTCCATCTTTCAATATTAGAGGAGCAGGTTTAGTCATCACTCAGCAAACAATAGGCGGTAACTGTAAGCACACCATGGTGTACACGAACAGCATGCTTTGCACTGATGCAATAGAGATATGATTATCAATCAGTGCCACGGTGTGGATGCAGATAAATCTCAAAAATGGAAATACCCTTTTTAGAGTTCTTCCTTCAGCCCAAGGGGTTGTCACAAAAAATAACTTGACAATACATTTAATATCTATATGGGTGGTAGAAACATTTCATTCCTGCTATTTTGAAGATAACATCATGAGGGTTATGCATAGTATTGAATAAAGGGAGAGAAGCACCACTGGGTAGGGTCTTGCTTGTGGGGGTCCTTTTGCCATGTGATTGACTAGATACTCAAACTATTTCTGACTTTACTCACTGGACACAGCTTTGGTAATCACCAGTACTGATTTGACTGTATGACTGTGTAAATCATCAGGCTGCAATTATTTTTCAATGACACTGTGTGATGTTATTGACCCTTTGGTTTAGCATCTGGCTTTGTAATATACAAAGTGCCTGTGCCTGACTAATTTATAGTGATAGGCTCTACCAGCTAAACTGTTTGTGAGCTCTTGGTGTGAGCATCACACTTGACCTGTTTTGGAGCCATTTGCTGCTACAAATGTGTTGCCCATATTTGAATTTAACACTAGGTTGTGCTCTGTTGGACCTGTTATACTAACGGGCAGTACTTATTAATTGCCATCACTATATACTTTCCTATACTCATTTGTTAACTAAATATGTCAACCTATATTGTTCATTACCACCAGCAGCATTGCTCTGAACCATTGAGGGAGGTGGTTATCGGTTGATTTAGCCCCTGTATACCAATTGGTCCTCTGTTTATCATTTTCTGTGTATCCATATATATACATTATTTCCTATAACTGTGATAAATCCAGCACTTTATTGACTATTGTACTATACTAAGGGCCCACAATTTTGCGCTTGGAGTCCTTTGACTAAGCTTACAATGTAGTGGGTTATATAGAGTTGGTTATATAGCCAACTTCGAGCCTAACACTATTTGTGATAATGCTTGTCATTTGATCTTCAGGTTAAACACTGTTTAAATATTTGTTAAATTCTTTGTAACCACCCCAACTTGACATATATTGTGTCAAGTGACTATCCTGATTTGTAGCAATTTTGTCACAAAAATTATTACATTGGGTCCCCCCTGGCTGTTATTTTTAATTGTTTTTAACATGTATACTGTCCGTATATGTGTTAATAAAGCTTGTATACTTTGTTATTCTTAAATGTGCTCCCTGTTTATGGGTATATGCCAAATCTTTTTCTTTACAATAGGTTATGCATAGTAAACTAAATGTATGCCTGTAATGAGGCTGTTATACTGATTTAACCCCATTACAGCTTATGACGTATAGGTATGTTATAGGTTACTTCACTGTCTTTGATGCAAGCTCACACGCTGAGCTTTCATCATTTCCTGCACATGCCGGTTGATTGGATCAGGCAACATGTGTAGCTACTAGGTGTGGGTGGATTGGAGATCCGCTCACTCCTGTTAAACCCTTATAAGATAATGCTGCCAAACACTGACAGCATGATCTAAGACACCACGGCTGGGATAGCGCTATTCTCCATCACCATCGGTGATGTCGTTACGCGATTATGGGGTGTTGATGTTTTTCCATGATAGCGAGGGTCAGATCAGGACCCCGGTCACTGTGATAACTCATTTTCTATGAGTGCCTGCTGAGCACCTGCATTCACAGAAGATGATCATTTCTGCAGGGCAAAGCCTTGGATCAGCACAGCTCTATACTTCAGGATCGATTGCACTGTGCCCACAAATTAACACTGTCAGACTGTGGAGTACTAATAGTCCCAGCCACTCTAACACTAGTGGATGAGAGGAATTTCCTGCACAGACTTCTCCTCCATCACCAGCACCACCTGCAGTGTGAATACTAGTAACGGAAACAGACTTCAGCCCAGGTGGGGACGTGACTCACTACCCCTGGTGTGGTTATTTACTTCCTTACTTAAATTTAACTCTGGTGCTGTAGTAGATGCTGGCAGTGCTTGCATTGCGCCATGCCAGCACATGCGCCACCACCACTCTATTGTAGACGGCAGGAGGTCATTCAACACATGTATTGCTACCAGCACCATTTTACTGTTGCTCACTGCAAGAACTGCAAGATTAATTGGTGTAAGCACTGCCCACGGCTAGGACTGTGCCAGCACAAAATTTAAATAAGGATGAGTGTAAAGACACGAGAGGCAGCAGAAAGGCTACAGTCCTGCTACAAATGCACATAGACCAAATCTTCTAATGATATAAAAATACAGGCTGCAGATTTCTTCACTAAATAAATGTATTAAATCAGTATAACAGGACTATTAAGGGCATACCATTAGGTTACTATGCATAACCCTGATGGCAGGTTCTATTTAAATACCACTCTACACGGCTGCATTTATAGTGATTGGTGGGGGTTCCAGCGGTTGGACCTACAACAATTAGACATCAATCACCTATTTAATGAATAGATGATGAATGCCCTTTGTTGGCCTAATGCATATTGATCTGTATGTATTGCAACAACTATTGTTTGTTTAATATGATGTGATTTTATGTCTGCATGCATATTGTTCAGATGTCACCAAAGTTAAAAAAAAAAAAAAAAGGCTCCTCATTCAGAGACAGGATGTTCCTCCTCCTGCTCCCAGCGTGTACATTCTAGTTTGGAACTGGAAGCTAAAGGTCGCAGCAGATTTTCTCTCTCCCTCTCCCAGAAACCAGATTGATCCTATTCTCATGTTGTAAGCTGGATGTTCTTAATTCTCAATAAATTAACATTCTCTGTTGCTCGCTGTGGACATCACGCTGATTAACCCGCTGCTAACAGGTTATAGGCCCAGGAGTCACAGAAGTCCCAAAAACTCCAGAGCACAGAGATAGAAAGACAACAGCGAACTGAGAAAAAGTAAAGATGGCCACCACCAGCAGCTCAGCAAAGTTTACAGTGCCAAGCCTGATTGACCAGAACTACCAATCCTGGAAATTCAAGGTGAAGATGCTGCTGATAAGAGAAGGTACGTGGAAATACACTCAGGAAACCAAGTCTGACCCAGTACCACAGGACTGCCTAGAGATGGATCAGAAAGCACAGAGCACCATATCGCTCAGCATAGAGGATGATCAGATCGTGCATGTGTGTAAGTGTGAATCTGCAAAGGAAATGTGGGAGCAGCTGCAGAAATTACATGAGAGGATAAATCTAAGTAACAAACTCTATCTAATGAGAAAGCTATATCTGTCTAAGCTACACAGTGACCAGGACATGCAGGACTACATTAGAAGCACTCTAGAGACCGTAGAGCGCCTGCGGGGCATTGGGGAAGATATGAAGGACTTCCATGTAGCAGCACTACTACTTAGTGGTCTCCCAGAAAGATATGACACGCTTGTAACTGCACTAGATGCACGCCCAGATGATGAGCTTACATTGGAGTACGTCAGAGGAAAGCTTGTAGATGAATATAAGAGAAAGGCAGAAAGTGTGAGCAGCACAATATACAACAAGGAAACTGCTTTACAAACACAGGATGCGCCCACCAGCAGAAACCACCCTAAAGAAACACGTGAATGTTTTGTATGCAAGAAGCCAGGTCATTTAAAAGCTGAATGCAGAGTCTGGAAAGCTAAAATGAATCAGCTGAAGAAGCAAAACAGTAAACAAAGAGTTAAGAGTGCTATATTTGAAAATAATGATCTTGTAAATACTGAGGCTGCATTCACATTAGTTAAAGCATTTAAATCAAAGCATGCGTGGTGTATAGATTCTGGTGCAACCAGTCACATGACCAATGACAGAGACTTCTTTACTAAGCTTAACCAAAGCAAGTCAGAGAAAGTGATAATGGCGAATGGTGAGTGTATGAACTCAGAAGGCATAGGAGATGGTTATATTGATTGTAACATCTCTGCAACACAAAGCAAAAGGATTCACGTAAAGGATGTGCTATATGTGCCTGGTCTTGAAAGTAATCTATTATCCGTGAAAAAGCTTACAAAACAAGGAATGAAGTTACGTTTAAGCATGATAGCTGCATCATCTCAAAGGAGGGTCACACACTAGCAAAAGGAAAAATCAAAGATGAACTGTATCAGTTGAAATGCAAAGAGTGTGTATACACAGCTAAGCAAGAAATGCACAAGAACTGTATTCAGGTATGGAACAGACGACTTGCACATAGAGACCCAGAAGCAATAAGAAAGTTATTTCAAGAACACTTAGCTGATGATATTACAATTGATCCATGTAACCAGACAATGAGGTGTACCAGCTGTATCAAAGGGAAAATGTCCAGAAAGGCCTTTCCTAAGAAAGTACTACAAGAACAGAACAGCCACTAGATTTAATACACACAGATATCTGTGGCCCAATGCGTATTCAGACCCCTGGAAAGAAGAGGTATTTTCTTACATTCATTGATGACAATTCAAGATACACAGTTGTCTATCTACTTCACAGCAAAAATGAAGTTCCAGAGAAACTTGAAATATATCTAGCTGAAGTATATAACAAGTTTGGGAGAATGCCAAAAATTCTACGTGCAGATAATGGGACTGAATATACAAGTATACAAGTAATGAGACACAGAGCATTTTAAAGAGAAATTGAATCATATTTCAGACTACTGTACCATACACCCCTGACCAAAATGGTGTAGCAGAAAGAAGGAACCGAACACTCTGTGAAAGCAGAAGGAGTATGTTATTTGATGCAAATCTGCCTACAGTATATTGGGGCGAAGCTATTATGATGGCTTGCTATCTTCAGAACAGACTACCAGGTAAAGCGACAGAGAAAACTCCATTTGAGCAATGGAATAGTGCAAAACTAAAACTACAGCACATAAGAATTTTCGGAAGCAAAGCATTTGCACACATTCCCAAAGAAAAATGAACTAAGTTGGAATCTCACGCTAAGGAAGGCATTCTGGTAGGTTACAGTGAAACCCAGAAAGGTTATAGAATTCTACACCCAGAGACAAACAAGGTCACAATAAGCAGAGGTGTAGTGATTGATGAAAATTTTGTGTCACCCAAGTTTTGTGATATTATGCCAATAGTCCAGATGAAGCAACAACAACAATCTCAGTCACAATCACAAGACAACGAAAGGGAGAATGTAGAAGTCTGGCTAGATTCTTTAACCATTGAAGGAACAACAAAAAGCTTAAGTGAACCTGAAATCAGACGATCGTCAAGATCAAACAAAAGAATACCAGCTAAACGTCTATCCTACATTGTCAAGACACTACCTGAGTCAGATCCACAGTCATGGGATGAAATGCAAAAACTACCTGCTCATGAAAGAACAAAGTGGATCAATGCCGCTAATGAAGAAATTAACTTGCTTCATCAATTTCAAACTTAGAAACTCACTGAGTTGCCACAGGGTAAAAAGGCAATCAAGTGCAAGTGGGTATTTAAAACCAAATATGACTCTGAAGGTAAAGTCCACAGATTTAAAGCGAGGTTGGTCGCAAAAGGATATTCTCAAAAATATGGCGAGGACTATGATACTACCTTTTCCCCAGTCGCCAAGCAGACAACATTCAGAGCCTTGATGGTCGTAGCTGCTGTACAAAAGATGTTTGTCAGACATTTGGATATCAAGACTGCATTTTTAAATGGTGACATTGAGGAGGACTTACACATGACTCAACCTGAAGGTTATATAAAGGAAGGTGAACAGAACCTTGTTGCAAACTACAAAAATCTCTTTATGGTCTTAAGCAATCGGCAAGAGCATGGAACACCATAATGAACAAAGTCTTGTTGGAAGAAGGATTTAAAAGAGGTCAAGCGGATCCATGCTTATATACGAGATATACAGATGGAAAGTGGATGTATATTCTCTTATATGTGGACGATGTAATTGTAGTTCATCAAGAAGAAGCCGAAATTGGGAAAATTACTGAAATTTTGAACCAGCATTTTGAAACAAAAGACCTTGGAAATGTAACATTATCTAGGAATCCATGTCCAGAGAGAGGAAGATGGAAGTTTTCTTCTAAATCAAAGTGCAAAAATTAATTCAATTTTGAATCAGTTTGGAATGACAGAAGCCAAAGGTGTATCAACGCCAATGGAATCATCCTACCTGAAACTGGAAGAAGATGACCTGTTGCCTAACAATGAGAAATATCGACAGGCAGTGGGGGCACTTCTATACATATCGACTATGACTCGACCAGATATTACAACAGCAGTTGGAATATTGTGCAGATATGTGGAGAAACCGCGCCAAAAGGACTGGAAAACCGTTAAAAGAGTTCTCCGATATTTAAAAGAGACACAAGGGGTAAATTTAAAATTGTCTGCAGCAGGAAATCTAAAACTCACTGGCTATGCTGACGCAGATTGGGCTGGTGATTTGAATGATCGTAAGTCCACAAGCGGATACGTATTTAAACTTGGAGAAAGTTCAATCTCCTGGTCTAGTAGAAAACAAGTATCTGTTGCTTTGTCATCCACAGAAGCTGAGTATGTGTCCGCAGCCTATGCAAGTCAGGAGATCATTTGGCTAAGACAACTGATGGATGATCTTGGTAAACCATTAGGTTCCAAGGATTGAGAACCGCTATGGGACTAACAGAATAAGTAGTTGTTGAGTAGGGGTGTTGGCCTAATGCATATTGATCTGTATGTATTGCAACAACTATTGTTTGTTTAATATGATGTGATTTTATGTCTGCATGCATATTGTTCAGATGTCAACAAAGTTAAAAAAAAAAAAAGGGTCCTCATTCAGAGACAGGATGTTCCTCCTCCTGCTCCCAGCGTGCACATTCAGGTGTGGAACTGGAAGCTAAAGGTCGCAGCAGATTTCTCTCTCCCTCTCCCAGAAACCAGATTGATCCTATTCTCAGGTTGTAAACTGGATGTTCTTAATTCTCAATAAATGAACATTCTCTGTTGCTCGCTGTGGACATCACGCTGAATAACCCGCTGCTAACACCCTTTCTAGGACAATCTCCTTAATACAGTCTGTGTATTGTCAAAGTCCACAAATACAGATGTGTGCATAATCCCAAAAGCTATATTCATATATTACGTGTAAAATCACACCGGATTATATACATTTTGTGCATTTAGAGAGGATTAAATCAATTAGCAGGGGCTTGGGAGACCTGCAAACTGCCTACTATCTTTTAACAGCCCCAGTGGCAGATTAGGCCTGGCAAGGCATCATGCATGTATCAAACTGTTATGTTATTGCACCCCATGAGGTAGTAGCATTGAATGTGCGTAGGGGTCAGGAGTGAGGCCAGGCACACACAACAACACCATAGGTATGTTCTAATTATATCTGGGTCTATATATTTGATTATACCATGGGGACAGAGTAAGTAGGCTTTAAAAGGTCACTATATTGTGCAACCTATAATTAATAAATCGGGGTTGATAAGCTTAGTCGTATATCTGGTATATATTAAAATGCATTTCATTTTCTTAGCACAGTCAGTGTAACATTACTATATTGTGTATATAATGTGTATTTACAATGTGTGTACCTCATTGCACCAGAGGCACCTATTGTAATTTATCATTTCAATGTTGTATGTTAAATAAAGATACTAGAAACTTGATTCCAGCTCACCCAGTTGCTCTATGCTCATCCACCTGGGGCTCAGACACCGGCCTCGTCCTGGCCTCACATCAAGAACAACAGAAAAAATTAGAGCCTGGCTTAACAGAACTGGATTTTTCTTTTATTTTTATTTTTCAAAGAAAATAAAGTACATACAAAAGATAACATTATATGATTTTCTTTTGAAAAAGAAGGAAAAGAAAAATCCAGTCCTGTTTAGCCGGGCTCCAATTTTTTATGTTGTTCTTTAAATAAAGATTATCAATTAATTTTATAAAAAATCTTGCTCAGAGCCCCTTTTTTCACATTGCTTGGATTTATAATGGGATTTTATGGAGAATTTTGAATGTCTTATTGTGATTTAAGTTTCTATGAGAGTTGCGAAGATGAATGATGTTGTGCATAGTCTACAAAGGTGGTATAGCTGCTATGACGCTAACCAAGCTTGCGCATGCGCAATGCGCATTGCAAAATCAGCAGTACACCCATTGGGTGTACTGATATCAGTATAGCTGGATATGACGCGATTAGAGTCATAGCAGCTATACCGCCCATCTAAAGTGACGAGGAGGCACTGTATTGCTTAGCACGCCCATAGGGGCGTGCATAATTACATTGCATGCGGCGATGAGAAGCCACAGGGAGCACCCTGTGTGACTTCTCAAGCTCTCAGAAGCCGCAGATCTGCAACTAACTTTTAATTACTTTACATTTTTCAGACAAAGGGATGGCTAGAAATCGATTAGGATGCTGCAGGGACAGGTCTTCAAAGGCTGGGGGCTCATTTATAGGGGTCAGGTTCCCATTAAAGGGGATATCTGGGATTTACAAAAAAAATGTGCCTAAGCACTAACAGGCAGGTAGCTGCCACTTACCTGTCTATTGTGCCGAGCACCGTTGACCGCCGACACACAGTGGTCTTGGATCGCTCCAGTAGCTGATTATGCAGCTTCCACTGATGTCACGTCTACTGAAGGGCGGCCTCTCTGCTCTGTTGACGGGTGTCATAGCTGACATCAAGCTGATTGACAGCCAGTTCCTCCAATTAGGTAGCGGCTAGCCGGCTGACAATCAGCATGTCGTCGGCTGTCATGCCCCTTCCACAGAGTAGAGCGGAAAAGAAGCTGCTCCTCTGTTTACACAGACAGTTGTCCCTGGCAGGAATGGTCTGTGACTGCTCTGTAGCAGGGGTTGAGAGGTGCTAAGCACAACAACAGGTAGGTGGTAGCTACCTGCCTGTTAGTGCTTGGGTAATTTTTTTTCGGGGGTGTGGGGGGGGGTTAAATTCCAGATAAAGCTTTTAACAACAGAAAAAAAAAATTCTCCTTTGTGAATTAGAATTTAATGGGATTATCCAGGTTTGGGATGAAAATCTGCAGTCACCCTGTGCGTGGCGAGCTTGCTGTCAGGATTCTCCAGCTTTGTCCATGAGGGTGGGTGGTTATGTGAAGTGTATGTGAAGCATACTGAGAGATGACAAGTACATCTAGTTGGAATGTGGATGAAAGTATGTAAATTGTATACTTGTGGTCAAGGGATGGTCCACTATTAGGCTGGTTTCACACTGCTGTCAGATCAGGTCAGGTCAGGTCAGGTTTTGTGTTTCAAAACCAGGAGTGACTCCAAAACCTAGAACAGGTGTCAAACTTTCAATTATACTTTTTCTCTGCAAGTTCCTCTCCTGGTTTTGAAACACAAAACCTGACCTGACCTGACCTGATCTGACCGCAGTGTGAAACCAGCCTTATTGGTAATGCTCTCAGGATTCAAAAGTCTTCAGTCACAAATAGAGACCAGAGATTCATTGCAAGCCTGGATAACCCCTTTTACATTTCTACATTCAAAAATAGATCTAATTGTGAATCAGCTAGTTCTTGACTAAAAACATTGTACCAATTTATGTAATTTACCGTTGACATATTTCTGAAGAAATAAAATGCTGGTACTCCAGTGATCTGATATCGCTCTACAAATTCCTACAAGACAGGCGTAAAATAATTATATCATAAGAACGTTATTATAACTTTAAAAAAAAATATATGATTTTAGTTCGATTTATTATTGCCACTTACGTCTGCTTTACGAACATCAATTTTAACAAAAACTATGTCTGGCATCTCATTGCTCAATGACTGTAAAAAGAAAAAGTACACTTTTAGTAATTTCCTAAATGATAACTGCATCATCTAAGAACCAAATAAAAAGAAATCTTCTGTGAGTGGTGTGAAATGAAAGATAGGAGCAGCAATTAAGAGCTACAAGTGAGGTCATGTTCAGAAACGCTCTGCACCTGAAGATACAGGTTTAATCTGCATGTAAATAGCATTAAAATCATGACTGCCTGCCTTAAAGAAAGCACAGTTACAGAGAGAAAGTGAATTTATATCCTCACTGTAGCCGACTGCTTTAATTTACAGTGATTTGTAAGAGAGTGTTGACAGGCATTACACACTATACTGAGAGTGGTAGCTGTATTCACTCCCTGGCACATTGACTGACAGCCTGTTCTTTCGGGTGTGTATGCACAGCTGTTCACGTAAATTTTGCGGAATGATTACAGAATGCTCACAGTATAGTGAGCAGTGAATGTCACGCCCTTATGTCTGGAAGCAATTGGCTACAGGGAGGATATAAACTTGCTTTCACCTCTATATCCGAACATCCAGTAAGGCCGGCTTCACACTGCGTGTGTGATCCGATCCGTGGCTGTCCGCTTGAGACAGACAGCCGCGGACCGGATCAGCACACAGGACTGGGGGGCTATTATGCCCTCCGGTCCTGTGTGCAGCGCACGCAGCTAAAGCCGCTGATAGGTGAGGACCGCGTGCGCCGAGGACCCTGAGGACGGTGCCAGGATTGGGCGCCGAAACGCGTCGGTTTGTAAGAATAAAGAAAACTTTTCTTGGAACACTGTTTCCCTTGTGATCCCTTGGATGATCGGGCAGCGCGGACTGTAACACACCTTTGACCCCAGAACTCTTGCGGTCCTGACCTGTCAGCGGCTGCACATAGCCCCCAGTCCTGTGTGCTGATCCGGTCCGTGGCTGTCTGTCTCAAGTGGACAGCCACGGATGGGATCACACACGCAGTGTGAAGCCGGCCTAAGACAGGCAATCATGATTTTTATGCGATTTACCAGCAGATTAACCCTATATCTGCAGTAAATAGTGTTTACCGACAGGATTCTCTTTTAGTAAATGAGGCTAAACTGCATTACCAAAGATATTCTTTAAACAAAGGTGGTAAATATTCTGGAAAAGGTAGTTTTATTCAAAAATAATCTCTCATTTAGAAACAACTATTTGCATATATCTTATTATGAAATTGTAAGTTATTAGCATGGCCGAATGGTTTATAAAGAGCATATCTCACTACAGGTTCTATCCTGCTCTGCAATACACATAGAACCCTAAGGGTACCGTCACACGTGGAGATCTCCGGGGTGATTCAATAGGCGACGCACGTGCGCGTGCACGTATTTGCGTGTCGCCTAAGGTCGCCGTCGCTCATTTACACAGGGTGACAACTTAGGCGACGCTCGGGCAACAACCCGACTGGAAATTGCCTGAGCGTCGCCCAGGGGCGATCAAGTCGCTGGTCGACGCTTACGCGTCACACAGAGCCACCATATTGGCGATGTGGGCGTAAATTTGAGCCGCATCTCGGAGATAGGCGTTAACATAATGTTGTGTGACGCCTTGAAGACGTGTGGATTGGTCATTATTTTAATGTGTCGTTACATGTAAATGCATGTGCGTATTGGCTCGGTGCTTTATAGACAACTCTCGTGTGATGTGTAGCGGATTATTGCTATACGCATTGGCGTTGCCAAGCAAAGCAAAACACGACGCTCGCGTGACGTTTATTGTACATGTCAATGATGCTACAGCCGTTTTGTTAAGTGTGTTGTGCTCATGCGTTGTCTTATAAAAACACTCTTGCTTTACTTGGTCTGAGATAATATGGCAGCCTTGAAAGTATTGTGTTGCTGCACAGACTATTGTGTGTTCTGCTGTTATGCGGAATGTTTAGATCACCTATCATTTTCCCTTCTGCTTAGGTGTGCATGGCTCATTATGGCCGGCGCAACAAAAGATTGATACACGCTTCGTGCCCGACTTGACACATGGGACGACAACTCACCATGGTGAACGAGGGCCCAGAGACGCCGCAAGAGTCATGTATACAACTGTCTAAAGCTTTTGAGTTAATATAGATATTAGGAAGGACTGACACTACAGACGCTCCAGAAGCTTAGTAAATAACGCCCTGAATCGCCTACCCGGAATGGTTTAGGCGATGTGTGCAGTCGCCTTTCACATTGCTCTTAGATGTTACACAGGGCGATCAGCACACATCGCCAAGAATGGCCGGCCATGGTGCTTCACAGCTTCATAGATGCGAAACCAGAGACGACTACTCTCATGATAGTGTCGCCGTACGCCCATTTTACAATTAGCCGACGCATTGTGCGATGTCGCGGGCATACAGGCTCAGCCTCG
>JARQOC010000003.1:479350930-479481243 GCA_033576535.1 Allobates femoralis | reverse complement strand
GCTGTGTGGCAAGCTGTTTCCATGTGTAAAGATTGTACATAAACTATCACGATTGCCCCAGAGATGCCGCTCCTCCTACGGGGAGCGAAACCATCTTCCTGCTTCACCATCACCACGGAGGTCTGTCCCACAGTGCCGGTAACCTTACCGGAGCCGTAGGTGGCGTCATGAGTCACTACTCCTAATATATACCCCTATATATACCCATTTTTCAGCGACCACCAGGGCCACGGGACATGGCAACAGGCCCCGTGACATCCCCCGTGAACTAGAACACCCGGAACCGGGTACCCCACGGCCCTGGGGCGGGTTACTTACCTGACTCCAATGATGCACTTGTCCCTCTCGCTTCCGATGCTGCTCATTCAGCTCATGAATATTCACTTCTCTAACTGCTACAGCAAAACGGAAGTAAGAGTGACAGGCAGCGGCAGAGACAGGTAAGTATACAAAGTCATGCTATCCGTGCTCTATCTGGATGTCACATGTATAGCACACAGACAGCACATGAAAGGCACACTATGCCGGACACATGGGCATAAAAAAAATGACCCCTCACATGCGTGCATTTTTTTTTTCCACAGATGTGTGAAAGAGGTCTGAAAAAGTGCTCAGCAAGTGCTAAAAAGAATTTTCCCTTTGATTTCCATGTAAAAATGACTTGCTGTTCATATATTCAGACCTTTAGGGCCACTTTACACACACCAACTCATCTGTCCAACTTCTGAACAACTTACTGGTTGCAGTGAAATCATGGACACATTGCTCCATTTTGTGGCTGTGTACAAATGGAACAATGTGTCCATGATTTCACTGCAACCAGTAAGTTGTTCAGAAGTTCGACAGATAAGTTGGTGTGTGTAAAGTGGCCATTAGGGTACCTTTACACGTCGCAACATTACATGCAATTTCACTTGCAACTTACGGCCACTTTAGGAGGCCGTCACACGCTGCAATATCTTGAACGATATCGTTTAAGTGATCTACTTTTTGATCGCTTAAGCGATATCGTTTGTGCATCGCTACGTGCGATCAAGCGATTTTACAATGTAAAATCGCTTGATCGTGACATCGCAGATATGAGAGCCGGAGCTCATATCTAGCGATGAACGATTTAACAATCTGCTTCATCGTGGTGTGTGACACCACAATGAACAATCTCCCAGCGGCAGAGTCTATGCTGGGAGATGGTATCTATGGTAAACGTCGGGTTACTAAGCGCCGCACGGCGCCTAGTAACCCGATGTGTACATAGTTACCAGCGATCTCGCTGGCCCACATCGCTGGTGAGTCTGTCTATGTGACATCTCACCAGTGATGTGAACGATATTGTTAGCGATCGCGCGTGCACGTGATCGCTAACAATATCGCTCACGATATTGAGCAGTGTGACGGCCGCCTTACACACACCAACTTATCTGTCCAACTTCTGACCAACTTGCTGGTTGCAGTGAAATCATGGACACATTGTTGTTCCATTTGTACACGACAACAAAATAGAACAATGTGTCCATGATTTCACTGCAACCATCAAGTTGCAAGTAAAATTGCATGCAATATTGAGACGTGTAAAGGTACCCTTAGACTCTGTGCACAAGTTGCAAATTTGTCGCTTTTTTGATGCGTTTTTAAATGCAGATTTGTCACAAAGGATGTTCTGATATCAGCACAGTAAATGGGAATCCTGAAGCCTCATGCACACGTTGCTTATTGTCTCCTTTCAGATTTGGTGCATATTTAAATCTACAGCACGTCAATTCTTTGAGCTTTTTTGTTGCAGATTTCACCTATACTAATGTATGGGAAAAATCTGTATCAAAAATGCATTGGAAATGCTTCAAAAATGCAAATTTCTGCACCAAATACTGGACATGTGCACATACCCTTTAGCATCTTTAATGGTGGGTTTACACGTCCCGATATCGGCCCGATATCGGAGCCAACGACGCAGGAGCGCGCTTTTTGAGCGCGCTTTTCCCGCCATCGCATCGCCAGTTTAGACAGCCCGATATCGGGATACAACGTCCCGACGATGTGTACGCCCCCCAACCCAGGAACGACCAGTTAACATGGGAGTGAATGGGTGACGTGGGCGTACACATCGTAGTTGGGCTGTCACACGGGACAATGCGGCTACAACGGCCATCCGATATCGGGCGGTTGAATAGCACGCTCATTCAACCCCGATATCGTTTTGGCATCGTTCCAGCATCGCATTGTACGTTCTAACCGTACAACGCGCAAACGATATCGGGTCCAAGTCCCGAACCACGTGACTTTTGGTCGGAGTTGGGTCGGAGTTGGACGCCGATATCGCGACGTGTAAACCCACCATAATTGTTTCAGATTTAAAAAAGCATACAGTGCATAAAGGAGGGGGCATACCATTCACCAGGAATTTTTTGCTCCATATTTAACAACAAAAGCCAATCAATGGAAGGGTAAAATATATTCCCCAAAGACAACTGGGGTGTCTTATGGAGCATTTTGTGAGCATTTTCACCCTAGAAAGAGCACTGGCATTTTATCCATTGCTTAATGGACTTAATAAAGACACCAGTAAATCACCCAAACAAAAAATGCTCTAAAGACACCCCAAAGATGTTTGAAGAGAACTTGACAAGAGCCCCATGCCCTCTAACCCACAAATATTGTTAGATGTATTAGCAAATACCCATCTAATCAGCGCTTTATTGTGTGTTAATTCTAATCACGTTTATAAAAAAGCTTGGTAAACCCCTTTTTTTTTAAATATGCTAATTAGGCCAACTAAAAAACATTTACAATGTGTAGACAAGAGAACATTACAATACATTACATAAGACAGTGTATACACTTGAATCAATCAGTTACACTGACCCTTCCCTACCTGCCTTGACTGCCAGAAATGAATAAGTACTAGTGTGTGAACTGTCTGGACCCCGCTGGTGCTGAAGGTCATCAGGCAAAAACTCTATGACCCCTCACGTTCCCAAACCCACACTCACATTCTGATGTGCTGCTGGCCAAGAGAGTAGGAATACAATACAGGAGCAGGGTACAGTGGGTGAAGTGTCACAATAAGATCAGGTGGAATGGAGGAGGAGGGACAACATTCATAGTATTCATCTCTAGCAAACAGAGGGAACAGACAGAGGTGGACATATGCAGGAACCCTTCTTCTCTGAGCCCTGTGACCATGATTCTTAGAAGACTTCTAGAAAGTTGCAATTGTAATAAACAGATAACAACATCATTCATCTGACTTAAGTGCTGTTCAAACTTAAAGGGAACCTGCCACCAGGTTTTTGCCATCCCATCTGAGAGCAGTGTAATGTAGAAATAGAGACCCTGATTCCAGCGATGTGTCATTTACTGAGCTGCTTGCTGTCATTTTGATAAAATTTGTATTTTCTCTGTAGCAGATTTAGCTGTCTGTGAATATGCCAGTCTACCTGGCAGCAGGCCAAGTAGACTGCTAATGATAATCTCCAGCTGATTAAACAGTGATTTTATCAAAACTACACTGAGCAGCCCAGTAAGTGACACATCGCTAGAATCAAGATCTCGGGTCCTATATTATGCTATTCTCAGATTAGGTTGCAAAAACCTGGTGACAAGTTCCCTTTAAAGGGAACCTGCCAGGTACTTTAGACCCCCTAAGCTATCACTACCTATCTATACAGCTTCCTACTACATCCCCAAACCTCCCTGTTTGACCTAAATGTGTAATATAATGGTTGAAAAAATCCTTTTAATATCTTACATTTTCCCCCCAGTTATGAGGCATCATCTAGACGTGAGCTTTCTCTCTGGGTCCATGTCTTCCCTCACTCCATGACTATCACGCCCTGGTGGGCGTGATAACCTAATGTGGCGCCCCACCATGTAGGTGCCACAAAAGGGGTACTGCACCAAGAAAAGCGGTGCAGTCACCCCACTGCAATTGAATCTATGGTCACTAGGTGGAACCCTAGAGCTAACACCCACACACTAGTGTGTGGTGGGAGGGACCCGGAAGGAGATATAGTGGCCTCTAGTGGGAACTAGTGAGTAGCAGACAGTTAGTAAGAAAGAGGAGTTGGAGAGAGAGGGAGTCAGGCAGCCAGCCTGGAGGGAGCAAGAGGGTCTCCTCGGCTGAGGGGCCAGAGAAGCTAAAGAACAGATCCCAGAAAGCAAGAAAGAGAGCAAGTAACGAAGCAAGGGAGTTCACTCTAGTGGGGAAGTGAGTAACCTGAAGGTTTGCCCCAAAGGAAGCAACCGGGTACCGGAGCCCGCAACTGTGAGTTCCTATACGGCTCACAGAGAATCTGACGAATGGGGATATAATGGTACATTTACACGCGGCCACAGGAAGGTAGACACCACCAGGCATCGGACACAATTGTGCCTGTTGCCATGAAAACACCACGATGTGGCGGCGTGTAATTCAGGCATTTCCCTCCTGTGTCTTGCAGAACTGCCTGAATTACACGCCGCCACATCGTGGTGTCTTCATGGCAACAGGCACAATTGTGTCCGATGCCTGGTGGTGTCTACCTTCCTGTGGCCGCATGTAAATGTACCATTACAGATACGACCCCGACTCTCAAAGAGCCCATAAGAGGGGAATCAATTCTGCAGTTGGATCCTGCGAAGGACAGTAAAAGGTTCACCCGACGGGTACAAGGGAGAGGAGACTAGGAAAGCAGCAGGAGGTCAGCTCATCTTTAAAGGTACCTTTACACGCCGCCACTGAAGTGTAGCAACTGCCTGGCAATCGGGATTTTTGTCACAGTTGCCTTGAAATTGCTACGAAGTTGCGGCGTGTAATTTGGGAAAGTGATGGGGATTTTCGCAGTTCCTCCGGGTAGCGGTTTCTGAGCCGTGTTCTAAAATCCGAGGCAACCCAAATGGTGAATTGCCCTGGTATTGGCGTGTAAACGGGCGATAGGGATGGAATCTGCGTCACCTAGTGATTTTCCAGAGGCGTGCCACAGCGTGATGGATACTGCGCCCCATCAGCGATGATTGGTGGGGGCTACTGTGTTACCATTGGCTGTCCCTTCACAGGGCGCCATATTTAAAGAGCTGTCCATTCACACTACACAATTGCAATGGCGTCATGTATTAGCCAGCCTTCCTGCGCAGGCTGGCCAATTATGACGTTATTGCGTTGTCCAATTAGCATGTTAGCGTCATGGAATACACAACTCTGTCACGCCTATGTTTTGGCGCCGCAGAACATGTACTCCCACATTCCCTACTGATTGCGGCGTGTGAAGGGTTGACGGGATTCAACAGGAAGTTATCCGCAGGATCTGTTTCAACTTCCGGGGAACCACGATACCTTGCGTTAATAACGCAATTGCAACGTGTACATGCGGAATCGGCGATCGTTAGCAACAGTTAAAAACGTGCACGCGCATATACGGTTGATACCGATTGACAGTGATAGAAAACAGATGAGTCCTGCACACAGAACAAGTCTGTAGGAACATGTTCACACCGCCAGCATATTTAGAGACAAAAAGCTAAATGCGACAAAAAACAACAGTACACTGCAGTAAAAGTATTAAAATGCAAGTGCAGTATAAAAAATAATATAACAAATACAGGGTACTTGGTCCATCTATTGACAGTGATAGTTGCGGCGTGTAAAGGTACCTTAAGGGTACCTTTACACGCGGCTACATTTCTAGGGTGGCTACAGGTAACTTACTGGTTGCAGTGAAATCATGGAGACATGGTTCTATCTTGTTGCTGTGTACAAATGGAATAATCTCTCCATGATTTCACTGCAACCAGTAAGTTACCTGTAGCCACCCTAGAAATGTAGGCGCGTGTAAAGGTACCCTAAGAGTCAGACTTCACTGCCACTGGGAGGCAAGGAAAGGAAGGAATAAGAAAGGTACACAAGGAGGGATCCATCTAACGGCCAGAACTTCCATTTGCAGCATCCATAGCATTTGCCATTATACCATCTACTGCACTGCTGACTTTGGAGAAGTTTTCAGTAAAAGTACCCGGTGAAGTGAAGCTATGACGCTGCTGCATCCTTTCCTACATAAACTGTTTTCTTACAGCATCGCTGCCCGGCGGTCCGGTCCCGCCTGCGGGGGACTAATCCATCCAATACCATCGACCACCAGAGGACTGTGGCAGCGCTGGTGAGCATCACCAAACACTGCAGGTGGCGTCACGACAACAATTTTGTATATATTCCTTGTAAATACCCCCTCATTCATTGACCAGTAAGGCCACGGCCTCAGGCAGCCACCCGTGACATCCCCAGACCTCGAAACCACCTGAGAGCGGAGTACCTGAGCCCTGGGTGCGCGTCACTAACATACCAGTACTGCCCCTTCTTTCTAAATACTGAAATCTATAAGCTGCTACCTGGTATGATGCGATAACTGCTTCATTTCTGGTCTTGTGCATTGTGGGTGAGTAATTGGATGTGTGGCGCCCTGGTCAACGAGGTAGCCACAGACTTCCCTGATGCACAGCTGGGTTCCCACAGCAGGTATCTACTACATGCAACATCTTCCACCCCGGCACAGTAGGGGGAGCTATACTCACTGACTTTAGGTGAAGTCCCCTATAAATACTGCTGCTGGGGGAGGAGTTAGTCAGAGTGTGCAGACGCTGGGAGAGCTGCAAAGATGTCCTGGTGGTCGGTGCCACGGTTAGGACTGAGCCAGTGACCCGGAGTGTCCCTTCTGATGTCCCGCAAGCCTGAGTGGGGACAGAAGGAAAGGAGTAGACAGCCAAAGGGAGTGAGGAACTAGTGGAAGTTCGCCCGAAGACGTACCGGATATCGGGGATCTGCACCTGTAGGATACTTCAGGACTACAGAAAACCCCTTTGCACCATGGAGACTTCAGTCACCCGGTCCCCCTGTGAGTCCAGAGAGAGGGAGCCAGACACCGCAGTGTATATCAGCACAAGGCAATGATCAGAAAGGGTAACCCGTGGACCACACAGGAGGAGAGAGCAAGTACTGGAAGAGAGAGGAGGCCAGTCTGGCTGCATGCAGACTGGGCTTCAGCTACCACAGAGGAACAGAGGAGGCCTTATACCCACTTGCTGTGGGGACCCACTGTGCACCTGGTCACCTGTCAGTGCCCTGGACATCTTTATTTGCGTACCACCAGTAAAAGGTAAAAGAGACTTAAACAGTGTGTGCGTCTTTCCTCTCCGCTCCCGGTGTCCCCCATATACTGCTCCATCACTCACCATCCCAACCTAAAGCCTCACTCCACGCTGCCCCTTCACACTACGCTGCCCCGGAGGACCTGCCCTACCTGTAGGGGGCTTTGCCAACTCAGCCACACTACCATCTATCTCTGGCGGACTGTGGCGGCACTGGTGACCCATCATCAGGTACTACAGGTGGCGTCACATGACAAAAACTCTTTTCCCCTGTAAATACATCCTTTTTGAAGTGTCACCCGGGCCATGGGATCAGGTGCTGTCATCCGTGACATCCCTAAATGAACACTGAGCCTGGTACCCAAGTACCCCAGGGCCTGGGGCTCGACATATCTTTCTGGCATCACAAACAGGATCCCGTGCCCGGTATTACCGGGCACTGTGTGCCGTCATTTCAACTGTATGAGTGACTGCTTAAACTACCCCGCCATTACTGCACCGAAGAGCGTGAAGAAAAGGGGCGTGTCGGCCTGTAGAGCGCAAAACTGAAACCCGGCCCTCGCTCAGCCAAGCATTCCCGAGCGCCACGACCTAGCCCGGAAACTCCCGAACTGTTTAACCGCTTAAGAACTGGCTGTAATTCACTAGGAGGGCCTCCAACATGTTGGCTTCCTCCAGTGACGACGACTGCGCGTTTGCTGACCCTAGGAATCACCCTGAAGGACCTAAGACTGACTCCAGTAGCACTGCCAGCGCCACCGGTGCACCGGGCGCATTCGCCCCAATAATGCTGATCTCGCTCCCATATATTCAGGGGGCCAAGTGGTTGCCCCAGTATGACGGACGCCCTGAAACGCTGGATGATTTCAAGAGAAAATTCAATGGCATCCTAGATATGTATGCGATGACCGGTCAACAACGCGCTGCTGGGGTACTCGGACAATTAACTGGCGCAGCAGAGAAAGAGAGTGCGTCATGGTCTGCCGCTGAACGGAGATCAGCGGCCACTATATTTAACAAACTGAGAGCTACTTTTGAGGAGTGCAATGAGGCTATTATACGCATGCGCTTCCATCACATGACTCCCTGCGAGCTCAGATGCGTGCTGAGATGCGACAGATGAACAAAAACACTAAATTGATGGACGCTCTGCAGCTGCAGCAAAATCAGCAGCCAGCGCCAAGACCACAGCCCCGAACTCAACCGCTGATTCAACTTGCCGACAATCCGGAGGATGTACCCTTGATGAGAGCGAAGCAAGCTACAGCGTAACGGGGAAGAACCACCGACTGCTACAGCTCCACTGGGGAGCCCATCTGCCGCTGCTGTAACTGCACCAGCCACATCGCTAGGACCTGTCCTTTAAAAGGGCAGTCCATGGGGGCCAAACCTCAGGAATAGATCAATGGGGCTCAGTCACCTGGTATAAGACCTTCATCGGACAGAGGCTGTTTCTGTCCATTGTACTAGATGGCATCCTGACACCTGCTCTGCTGGACATCGGGTCACAGGTGACCACCATCCCCTATATCCTTTATAAGAAGTATTGGGTTGATGCAGAACTGAAACAGCCTGATCTAGACTTTACCCTTAATGCATCTAACGGTGAACCAATTACCGTAATGGGGGTTAAGGAAGTATCAATAAAGGTGGGGAGGGTGAAATTCCAGAACCAAGGGGTCATAGTCATAGCAGAAGCTAGTAATGCAAATGACCCATATATAATACTAGGCACTAATGTTGTTAGCAATTGCATGGAGGAAGTCTTGTCTTTGCTTCAACAGATTGCAGACACTGCCAGACCTGGTCAGAGGAAGGTACTCCAGCGTGAGATTAGAGCCATCCTGCACCACCAACAGGTAACAATTCAAGGTGGGGAAATTGGTACTGCATGGGTGACAGACCCATTGCCTATTGTGATTCCCCCAATGAGTGAGATGATGATTTGGTTGTGAGCAGCTATAGGTCCGAGAGGGCAGGACTATCAGGCATTAGTGGAGCCCGTCAGCACAGATCACAAACCTACACTGTTGACAGCCAGGGGGGTGGTGGACGTACACAATGGGAGAGTACCTGTTCACATCTTAAATTGTGGCAGTGAGGAGGTTAAAGGTATACAACCGTTGCTAAATTGTACACAGTCAGCAACAACGAGATCCAAACAGTGGGACCCATTCACCATACCAAAGGGGCAAAACCTGATCAAACCACAGGGCCACTGGAGGACTGGTGCTAGCAGCTCCATGTCGGAACTGATTCCACTCCTGTGTGCGAAAAACAAGGTGTGTATCGGGTAGTCCAAAAATTCAAAGAAGTCTTTAGTAAGCATCCACTTAACTTTGGTAGGATAAAAGGGGTGCAACATCATATCCCCACAGGTACAAATCCACCAATCAAAGAGCAGTATAGGCCTATTCCACCTGCACATTGTCAAAAAGCCAAAGAAATGCTACAGAACATGAAGGATGCAGGGGTTATACGAGATAGCTGTAGTCACTGGGCAGCCCCATTAGTCCTAGTCAGGAAAAAGGAAGGCAGTATGAGAATGTGTGTAGACTATGACAAATAAACCGCATAACACACAAGGTTGCTTACCCTTTACCTCGTATAGAGGAATAGGGATGGGCGAATCTACTCGCTAGGACTCGTTACTCGGCGAGTAGTAAGGGACTCGCAGGACTCGGTACTCTGCGAGTTTCCCAGTGATTACTCGCACGAGTCCAATGCAAATCAATATCAATCCCAGTTTTGTCAGAAACGCTGACAACACTAGGATTGCCATTGTTTGCATTAGACTCGGCTACTGTGCCAGTGATAGCAGGGAAACTCGCAGATAACTGCTGTTACATTGAGAGCCGAGTCCAGCTGTCTTCTCTGTGCAGCTCCAGGGTCCTAGAACCTGCCTGCTGCCTGATGTAGCAGTGCTGAGATTGTTCTCAGTCTGCTCATTCTCTGTGCATAGACATCTATATTTATGCAGAGGGGATGTAGCAGAGAGGACATCGCGTTTTGGACTACGTCGGACAGAAGAGGATTTTTTTAATTAAAGATGGAGTCCCTAATGGCTTTTTTTTTTATTTCTAATAAAAAATTTTCTCTGTGTTGTGTTTTTTTAACCCTTTATTGGAGATTCTTAGTGGCTGGGTCAAACGTGGCCTGACATTAAGAATCTCGGGCTTAATACCAGCTTGTATAACAAAGCTGGTATTAACCCCTTTATTACCCAGCGTGCCACTGCCACCAGGGCCGCTGGAAGAGCGGGGTTCAGCGCCAGAGGATGGCGCTTCAATGAACGCGCCATCTTCTGGGGCGGCTGCGGGCTGCAATTTGCAGCGGGGGGTGCCCAGAAAGCTTGGGCATCCCTGCGCTGCGGATTCCAGCCCCCAGCTGCTTAGCTGTACCTGGCTAGACATAGAAATTGCGCGGAGCCCCACGCATTTTTTTTATTATTTAATGAATTTCAGAGTCAGAGTCTCAGAGTCAGAGTCTCAGAGTCTCAGAGTCGGAGTCTCAGAGTCGGAGTCGCCTCAGAGTCGGAGTCGCCTCAGAGTCGGAGTCGCCTCGGAGTCGGAGTCGCCTCGGAGTCGGAGTCGCCTCGGAGTCGGAGTCTCCTCAGAGTCGGAGTCGCCTCAGAGTCGGAGTCGCCTCAGAGTCGGAGTCGCCTCAGAGTCGGAGTCGCCTCGGAGTCGGAGTCGTCTCAGAGTCGGAGTCGTCTCGGAGTCGGAGTCGTCTCGGAGTTGAGTCGGAGTCGGAGTCGTCTCGGAGTCGGAGTCGTCTCGGAGTCGGAGTCATCTCGGAGTCAGAGTCGTCTCGGAGTCGAGTCGGAGTCGTCTCGGAGTCGGAGTCGTCTCGGAGTCGGAGTCTCCTCAGAGTCGGAGTCTCAGAGTCGGAGTCACCTCGGAGTCGGAGTCGTCTCAGAGTCGGAGTCGTGTCGGAGTCGTCTCGGAGTCGGAGTCGTGTCGGAGTCGTCTCGGAGTCGGAGTCGTCTCGGAGTCGTCTCGGAGTTGGAGTCGTCTCGGAGTCAGAGTCGTCTCGGAGTCGAGTCGGAGTCGTCTCGGAGTCGGAGTCGTCTCGGAGTCGGAGTCGTCTCGGAGTCAGAGTCGTCTCGGAGTCGGAGTCGTCTCGGAGTCGGAGTCGTCTCGGAGTCGGAGTCGTCTCGGAGTCGGAGTCGGAGTCGTCTCGGAGTCGGAGTCGTCTCGGAGTCGGAGTCGTCTCGGAGTCGGAGTCGAGTCGGAGTCGGAGTCGTCTCGGAGTCGGAGTCGTCTCGGAGTCGGAGTCGTCTCGGAGTCGAGTCGGAGTCGGAGTCGTGTCGGAGTCGTCTCGGAGTCGGAGTCAAAAAAATGCGTGGGGCTCCGCGCAATTTCTATGTCTAGCCAGGTACAGCTAAGCAGCTGGGGGCTGGAATCCGCAGCGCAGGGATGCCCAAGCTTTCTGGGCACCCCCCGCTGCAAATTGCAGCCCGCAGCCGCCCAGAAGATGGCGCGTTCATTGAAGCGCCATCCTTTGGCGCTGAACCCCGCTCTTCCAGCGGCCCTGGTGGCGGTGGCACGCTGGGTAATAGAGGTTAGGGCCAGCTTTGTATTATCAGCTGGCCCTAAGCCCGAAATTTATGGCGGTCACGCCAATATTAGACATGACCGCCATGAATTTCTATTAAATTGTTTTAAAAAAAACACAACACAGAGAAATTTTTTTATTAGAAATAAAAAAAAAAGCCATTAGAGACTCCATCTTTAATTAAAAAAATCCTCTTCCGTCCGACGCAGTCCAAAACGCGATGTCCTCTCTGCTCATCCCTGTGCATAGATATAGATGTATATGCACAGGGAATGAGCAGACTGAGAACAATCTCAGCTCTGCTACATCATCTCTGTGCACAGACATTCATGTCTGTACACAGGGAATGAGCAGACTGAGAACAATCTCAGCTCTGCTACATCATCTCTGTGCACAGACATTCATGTCTGTACACAGGGAATGAGCAGACTGAGAACAATCTCAGCTCTGCTACATCAGGCAGCAGGCAGGCTCTAGGACCCTGGAGCCAGCACACAAAGAAGACAGGACTCTTATCTGTGCGAGTTTCCCAGCCAGCGATTACAGTTGCAAAGTAAACTAGTCCAATGCAAATAAATGACAAAACTAGGATTGCTTCAGGCTGAAGCTTCCGAGACACATCTGCGATTTGTAAATCTCACACTACTCGCTATTACTCGCTTCCCCATTCATTAACATTGGACTCGCTAGACTCGCAACGAGTAGCGAGTCCTGTGCTCGGACTCGCTAGAGTCAAGCGATTCCGAGTAATTTAGGATTCGCCCATCACTATAGAGGAATCCTTAGCTGCGTTGAAGTCTGCCAATTACTTCTCAACCTTAGATCTCGCTAGTGGGTATTGGCAGGTGTCCATAGCCGAGGAAGACCGCTAGAAGACTGCATTCACGACACCTATGGGCCTATGTGAATTTAACAGCATGCCCTTCGGACTATGTAATGCACCCTGAACCTTCCAGAGGCTGATGGAGAGTTGCCTGGGACATAAGAACTTTGAGACGGTACTGCTCTACCTGGATGACGTGATTGTGTACTCTAAGACCTATGGGAAACGCGTAGCTCATCTAACAGAGGTGTTTGAAGCTCTGGCCAAATACGGGATGAAGCTAAAACCATTCAAATGCCACCTGTTGAAGCCAAGAGTACAGTACCTGGGACACATAGTCACTGCCGAAGGCGTGGCCCCTGATCCAGACAAGGTGACAGCTATCAAGAAGTGGCCAGAATCCAAGACCCTGAAGGAAGTACACCAATTCCTGGGATTGGTGGGCTACCATAGGAGGTTCATAAAGGAGTACACCAAGAAGGCTGCTCCTCTACAGGACCTCCTAGTAGGCCAACCCACGAAGGGCAAGTCTAAGGATTCTCTGTGGAGGTGGGGCAAGGAACAAGTGGAATTGTTCCAGATGATGAAAGAAGCTCTGACAGGAGAAGAAATCCTTGCTTACGTGGACTACAACCTGCCATTCCTGCTGTACACGGACGCCAGCAATGTGGGACTCAGAGCCATCCTTTCACAAAGGCAAGAAGGCAAAGAAAGGGTGATGGCCTATGCCAGTAGGGAGCTGTGCCCCACAGAGAGGAACCCAAAGAACTACAGTTCCTTTAAGCTGGAATTCTTGGCCTTGGTCTGGGTCATCACAAAGAGGTTCAAACACTACCTGGCCTCTAGCAAGTTTACAGCCTACACGGATAACAATCCTCTGACCCACCTGGAGACTGCAAAGTTGGGAGCCATGGAGCAGAGATGGATGGCCAGATTGTCCAACTACCAGTTCACCATCAAGTACCGGGCTGGGCACCAGAATGAAAATGCGGACGCTTTATCCAGGATGCCTCACCTGTCAGATGAGGGTGTAGATGAAGACAAGCTGGAGGAAGTTGAGTTACCTGCTTTCCATCAACTAAGAGTAACCCAGTGCCAGCAAACCCGTCAAGACCCTCCTGCAAGAATGGTGAACCCGTTGCCTCTTTTCAGTTGGAATGAGGTGCAGGACAATGACCCGGCTGTCAGTTTGATCAAACAGCTGATAACACAGGAGTCAGCGAAGCTGCCAGAAAATCCCCAACCTGAAGTCAAACATCTGTGGAGCGAGCGGAGCAAGCTGTTCATATACCAAGAGAAGCTTTGTCGGAGGTACATTAACCAAAGAACACACGAGATGGTCTGGCAAATCATCGTGCCAAAATCAGAAATCCAAGTGGTCTTGAACGCCTATCACAATCAGACTGGTCACTTCGGGTGGAAGAAGCTAGAGATGCTACTGAGAGATTCTTTTGGGTCGGCATGCGGACATCCATTGAAAGTGTAAAAACTGTAAACCCTGCAGCCTGAGAAGAAATGAGTTACAGAGCCAGAAAGCACAGCTCCAGCCCATCGTGACAAAGCAACCTCTGGAAATAGTAGCCTTGGACCATGTAAAACTGACTGCAAGTAGATCCGGCTACACATACGCGTTGACCATGGTAGACCATCACTCGAGATTCTTAATGGTTGCCCCCGTAAAAGACTTGACAGCTGCCACTGCTGCCAAAACATTCCAGAACGTGTTCTGCAGACCATTGGGATACCCGGAACAGGTCCTCTCAGATCAAGGATCAGCCTTCGAAGCGGAGATCTTCCAAGAGTTCTGCCACATGTATGGGTGCAAAAAGATCAGAACAACTCCATTTCATCCCCAGCCAATGGGCTATGTGAAAAAATGAATCGCATCATCATTGACATGCTGAAGATCTTACCCTTAGAAGAAAGGAACCAAAGGCCGGAGAAACTACCAGACTTGGTTGATATGTACAACCACATTCCAGTAAGCTCTACAAACTGTACACCAGCCTACTTGATGAGAACCCGTACAGGAAAGTTACTCGTAGACTTGGAACTCGGAGTAGTCGATCCCAAAGCAGAAGAATCCATACCTAACTGGAATGCCAATCTCCTCGAACAATACAAAATGGTTCAAGCCGTTGTCGAAGATAACCTGGAGAAAGCCCGTGAAAAGCAAGAAAGGGACTATAACAAACATGCTCCAGCAGAACCAATAACACCTGGAAGTATTGTATTAAAGAGGAAAACAACCCAACACAAATTGGACAATTAGTGGGGACAAGAACCCTACGTTATACTAGATTCTGTAACAAAGACAAAGTGTTTGTCATCAGCAAGAACAGTGGAAAAAACACTCAGACCGTATCCAGAAATCACATCAGAAAGTGTCCAACTGATTGGGAAAAACAATATTTCCCAACTCAACCAATCCAAGCAGCAGACCCAGAACAAGAGATAAGTCCAAGTGAAGAACCAAAGGAGAAAGTAATCTCAACCATCTTAAGAGATTTCCCAGAAGATTGGCCTCAACAAGATGGAGCCATCCTAGTGCCTTTAATTAATTTCTACCAGCCCCAAGAAGAGATGATACAAAGGAATCAGGAAGAAATACCCATTGCCAGAGAATCTGAGGATGCTGCAGTAGGTACGCCTGCTAGCCCTGTAGTGAGACTAAGGCCACGCAGACGCTTACCTGACATACCTGCACCATGCCCTTCACTAGAAACATCACCTGAGACAGTGACACCTGTAGTGCGTAGATCACAGAGAAGCACACAAGGTCAACCCCCGTCTAGGTATGGAGAGTGGGCACAATAAATGCAAGGTAGAATAAATCTGAAAAGGAAACATATAAATAGCAGTTGTAAAATGTAAATAGTAGAGTATGAAAGGGTAAATAGTAGGCAAAAGCCAGGTACACAACACCAAAGGAGGGGTGAGTGGAGTTGGCGTAAGGAGCTGTCTAGGGAGAGCAAAATCTTGGCCAAGAGGTGACCCCAGGGCCAGGAGGCCTATAGCACTTATGACCGGTAAAAGCCCCTATAGTACCTATGGCTTCTACGCCAAAACACCTGTAGTAGTTGTGTATTTTGAACTGTTGAGCCTACAGAGACTTTACCTGTAAGGACTTATTGAACTTTTGAAAGACTTTTTCCCCTCTTTGAACTTTTCCCAGATCATAATGTAAAAGGACCATGTTACAGGACTGGTGTAACAAGAAACTTCTAATCCTTTTTCAAAGCCTGCGGTGAATAGACTAGCACCATACGGACTTAGCTGTTTTTCTATTTTTTCCAATATTTTGCAGTGGTTTTTGTAAATTTTTATATCAGTAGTACTGAAACTACCTAGGGGGGTATGTGGCGCCCTGCTCACGCAGGTAGCCACTGACTTCCCTAATGCACAGCTGGGTTTCCACAGCAGGTACCTACTAGATGTAACATCTTCCACCCCGACACAGTAGGGGGAGCTATACTCACTGACTTTAGGTGAGTTCCCCTATAAATACTGCTGCTGGGGGAGGAGTTAGAGTGTCGGACGCTAGGAGCTGCGAAGACGTCCTGGTGGTCGGTGCCGCGGTTAGGCCTGAGCCAGTGACCCGGAGTGGCCCTTCTGACATCCCGCAAGCCTGAGTGGGGACAGAAGGCAAGGAGTAGACAGCTAAAGGGAGTGAGGAACTAGTGGAAGTTCGCCCGAAGACGTACCGGACATCGGGGATCCGCACCTGTAGGATACTTCAGGACTACAGCAAACCTCGTTGCACCATCGAGACTTCAGTCACCAGGTCCCCCTGTGAGTCCAGAGAGAGGGAGCCAGACACCGCAATGTAAATCAGCACAAGGCAGTGATCAGAGAGGGTAACCCGTGGACCGCACAGGAGGAAAGAGCAAGGACAAGAAGAGAGAGGAGGCCGGTCTGGCTACATGCATACTGGGCTTCAGCTATCACAGAGGGACAGAGGAGGCCTTATACCCACTTGCTGTGGGGACCCACTGTCCATCTGGTCACCTGTCAGTGCCCTGGACGTCTTTACCTGCGTACCACCAGTAAAAGGTAAAAGAGACTTCAACAGTGTGAGTGCGTCTTTCCTCTCTGCTCCCAGTGTCCCCATTAGACTGCTCCATCACTCCCCATTCCAACCTACAGTCTCACTCCACTCTGCCCCTTCAAACTACGCTGCCTGGAGGACCAGCCATATCTGTAGGGGGCTTTGCCAACTCAGCCGCACTACCATCTACCTCCGGCGGACTGTGGCGGCGCTGGTGACCCATCACCAGGTACTACAGGTGGCGTCACATGACAAAAACTCTTTTCCCCTGTAAATACACCCTTTTTGAAGTGTCACCCAGACCACAGGATCAGGCGCTGCCACCCGTGACATCCCTAAACGACCACCGAGCCTGGTACCCGAGTACCCCAGGGCCTGGGGCTTGACAGGGGGACTTATCCAGCTTCAGAATGCACACTGCTCATGCTTTTGAGCTGGCAAATATACTAAACACTCACCCACAATGCACAGGACAAGAAATGAAGCAGTTATCGCATCATACCAGGTAGCAGCTTATAGACTGACATGAAATCACATACGCAGGACAAAAATCTGCACCTTCCCGCACCAAAAACGCACCAACAAATGCATCATTGACATGGCACCTTTTTTAGTGCATGCTTTGTCAGAAGGTGCTGATTTTTGTCTCCAAAACTCCGCACCTACATTTTTCCCGTTGGCACAAAGGCTTTTTTTTTTTTTATTCAATAAATATTTTTATCCTAAAATACAATGTTTGCAATTTCATTACACTTTGCATTTTTATTGAAAAATTTTGGTAGGCAGCGGCCTCCTTCTTTCTCTTTGAAAAATTATAAAGGCTCAGCCCATGGGTATGTGTAAGAATAAAGTCACATTAGCTTATTCATGCAAAATGCTAATGACCCTTACGAGTGTCATTATACTGTGATCTTGCGATCAGATCACAGCTGCGGTGGAGAAGGAAAGTTTAATGTTACCATTACCGGCCTTTGCGTATTCCGCACTGCACCCGCATGTATGTGTGGCACCCCTGTGGGGGATTGCCACAGGGCCCAACGGTGCAGGAAGGGATGTACTTCTTGGCACACACAGCATCCAACTCCTTCCATCCCAGACCTGGAGGGGGAGCCCCACTGGCTATCTTTAAGCCAGATCCCCTATAAAAATCTAGGCCTGAGGGGAGGAGTCAGTTAGTTCCAGAGAGACTGCAGAGGAGAGAGTTAGTGAAGGAGCTGGTTGCTGGGACCAAGCCAGGCCCAGAACTAGGAAACCTGACCCAGCTGTGCTGAGCCCTAGGGAGAGGGACGGAGGCCAGTGGGAGAAGTGAGAGGTAGGAAGAAAGAAGAAGGGAACATACCTGGTATCCTTTAAGCCCACCCGGACACCGGAGTCCGAAGCTACTATTCATCTATAGTGTAGCAGTGAAAGCCAGGACAGACCAGGAAGATCTATTCCCCCTGAAGTAAAGAATAGAAGACTCTAAACCAGACCAAGCATAGGACCAGCGTTCACAGCAGAACCGCTATTACTACTCCCCTCATCCACCCTGCTGCCCTGAGGGGAGCTGTACTACCAAACCAGCTTTTCTATCACCTCAGCGGCCGACCGCAGCGCTGGTAACCCTATTACCAGGAACCACAGGTGGCGTCACAATACCATTTCCCCCATCCCTGCCACTGAGGGTCCAGGGCACGGAACCGTGAACCGACCAGCCGTGATCCCCCACCGAAGTAACCCCCTGTCCCGGTATCTGAGTACCCCTACCCTGTCGACCGGATCAGTTCTGGCATCACGAACAGGATCCCGTGCCATCACCTTAGCGCCCGGCCGCAGCGCTGGTATCCACGTTACCAAGTATCACAGGTGGCGTCACGTTGCCATTTCCTATCCCCCATCCATCACCATCATCCCCCACCATCACCCCAATCACCACCATTGAGGGTCCAGGGCACGGAACTGGGAACCGACAAGCCGTGATCCCCCATGAAAGTGACCATCCGTCCTGGTATCTGAGTACCCCCTACCCTGTCGACCGACTCAATTCTGGCGTCACGAACAGGATCTGTGCTCGGTAAAACCAGGTACTGTGTGCTTAAAATAGACTTTATTGACTGTTTTGTGAACTGTAAAATCGGGCCACCATTACTGCGCCACAGAGCGTGAAGAGCATTGCGGCTGCGCGGCTAAAAGAGCATGAAGATAAGACCCGCCCCTCCTCTCTGCCGGAGATCACCGAAGTGCAGCGTCTAGTTCTGAAAATACCCAAGGTGCTCCACTCCCCCTGTAAAGCCGCTGACTACCAAAAAAGTTTACCTCACCAGCTGGCAACGATTAACTAGGGGGGCGCCGCCATGAGTGAAGCGGGCGATGCCCAGGTCCCTGACAGAAGGGATGTCCGGAACACAGCACTGGCCGCTTCCGCAGCCATCATGGGAGCCGCAGCACCCGGAGCAGTGGCCCCGATAATGACGTTAGCCTTTCCGTACATACCAGGTGCAAAATGGTTGTCAACCTATGAAGATAAGCATGGTACCTTAGCAGCCTTCAGACACAAGATATGTGTAGTGCTGGACATGTACGCTATGAAACAAAAGAAGCGAGCCGCCGTTGTGCTGGGACAATTAACAGGCGCAGCGGAGCTAGAGGTTGAGTCTTGGAGTGATGCTGACAGAGACTCTGTAGCAAAAGTATTTGACAAGCTTAAAGCTGCTTTTGAAAAACGCACACAGTCTGAACTAAGGATGATATTCTACCAATGCAAACAGACCGCAAGATACCATCAGAGACTTTACCCTACGTTTACAAGGGGCACTCCGGTCCTTAAAACAGGTAGACCCAGCAATTGTGCTAGAAGAAGTTAAAATGCTTGCAGAACAGTTTATGAATGGATTGAGGTCGGACTACCACCGCCAGCAGGTACACATGTGGGTCTTAGATCATCCTGATGTGTACTTCAATGCTTTAAAAGACCATGCCATAACAGTGGTACGAGACCCATTTCCTGCAGAACCTGCAGCCCAACCCTGGCAGGTTAACACCTCTCCCATAGACTTTGAACCTACTCCCAAAAACCCTGCAAAAGCGGCAGGGCAAGCTGTAGCAAACAATCCTGATGATGACCTACGTAACCAGGTGCTGCAGCTAACCAAAAATATGGACTATGTATTAAAGCTCTTGCAAGCCAGGCCAGGGGCACACCCACCAAGCAGAATCCTGCTAGCTGATTGCCCTGAGGATGTCCCGCGGATGAGGAGGACCAACACGTTGCCCGTTCAGGAGACCAACAAGTCGCTCGTTCTGGGGACCAACAAGTCGCCCATTCAGGGGACCAATGCACCATTCCAACGCAGAGCCAGCGACCACACGGATTATTCAGGACAACCCATCTGTCTACGCTGCAACAAACCAGGCCACTTCGCAAGAGGATGTCCTTTAAATCCGAGATTCCTGGGTCCGAGGACCAACCCCCAGGAGTAGGATGACCAGGTCCATATGACTGGCGTAATCGGTACGTGGGTGGCCATCCGTACCTCAACATTACGCTAGATGGAATCCCTACATCAGCCATACTGGACACCGGGTCACAGGTTACTACTGTCCCACATACACTTTACAAACAATTTTGGTCTGATACTGATCTTAGACTGCCAGACCCTAACTTTGTCATTCTTGCAGCTGTGGCGCCCTGTGCCAGGTAAGCCACAGAACCAAGTAGTTCACTAAGGGATTTCCACATCTGGTACTCACATACACACAACACCTTCCACTCCAGGCCTGTAGGTGGAGCCCAATTGGTTGCTGTAAAGCCAGATCCCCTATTAATACAGGTGCTGGGGGGAAATTAGCCAGAGTGTGCAGTCACTAGAAGAACTGTGAAGTTTAGCTCAGAGTTAGTGAGCAAAAACTGGTTACCGGAGCCGTACTAGGCCCGACACAAGTGCACCTCTAGAGCCAGTGTGAGGTACAGAGAGAGTGAGGACAGGCAGAGTCAAGGAACACTTCAGAGGGGGCAGAGGAGTCCTCCCGGCTCACCCAGGAGAACACTGGTTACTAGAGACTAAGTCTACACACAGGGAGAGAGAGACCATCCCAGCAGAGAATCCAGCACACCGTGGAGGCTTAGCTTCCTGGACACCCGCAGCACCCACAAATGAGAGCCAAGGATCACAGGAGAGATGGCGGTGTAACAGACGCAGAAGGTCAGGCTCCGTTTCACACATGCCAGACTAGAGGGAAGGAACAGGACAAGAAGGCCTATACCTCACTCGACGTGGAAGTCCCAAAGTGCATCCTACTTCCGGGGATGTGTACCGGTTTACATCAGTAAAGGTACCAAAAGAGACTTTCTGTGTGTGTGTCCATCATTCTAGACCCACACCATAACGACTATTCTGCCCTATTCCACTATTGCTACTTCCAATACCCCGGGGACTCAGCCCTGCCTGTAGAGGGCTACAACACCTTGCTGCCGCCCATCACCCCGGAGGTCCAACAGCGCCGGTGCCATTGTGGAGCCCACTGGGACGGGGTACTCGGTACCGGACCGGGGTATCACGGGGGATTATCACGGCGGTCTTGGTCCGGACCGTGTCCCAAGCCTACAAGTAACAGGGGGTTATTTACAGGGATTGTCGTCACGCTACCCACGGGTTGTGGTCAATGGGGACCACCGCTGCTGCTTGCCACTGCCAGGAGGATGGATGGTGCTGCAGTCGGATGGATGAGCCCGCCATGGGTCGGTGCTGCTCCTGACAGGGTGTTGTAATATGGATATAACAGTTCTGCATGCAGGGAATCACACACGGGAGACTGAAGCAAGGTTCACCGGGTTTTACTTGCAAGTCTTCACAGTACAGTTCCACAACACTGTTCACATTGTTCACAGTTCACAAGTTAACTCCACACACTAACCCTCCTGCAGCCAGGTTTCCCTTCAGAGACCCTTCTCCGTCTTGTGTTCCTCTCAGGCTCTTCTCTACACTTCTCTCCTTGTGGGCTGTATGGTGGCAACTCGGTCCCTTGTCTGGTTTCCCCCGGTGGGGGTGGGTGGCAAGCCTGGGTCCTATGTGTCGCTGTACCTCCAGCCCGTGTGTTAGGAACTCTGACTTGAACTCAGAGTCCCCCGTCGGTGTGTCCGTGATCCGGCATAAAGATTCGGTCACCTCAGAGCTGACTCTCTGGTCCCAGCCTAGCCTTCCAGTGTCCCTCTGTTGCAAGGGAGCACCAGGCCTTTTCCTACCTGTGTTACTGTGGCGTACTCCAGGGGATCCCTTCTGCCAGTCATCCTCTGCCGTTTTCCTCGGACCCAGCTGCACTGGTCCGGTCTCAGTCTTTCCCCTTCCCTTTGCTCCCGGGCTGTGGAGCGGGCTTTCTCTCCAGGGGCTCTAGCCTCGCAGGATTCTGCACCTCCAGGGAACCCGAAATCCTCAGGGAAGTGTCTCTCTGTCTGTTATTGGTCTTTACTGCTCAGCTCTCACTGGCCTACTGATTCCTACTTCCTGTTCTACCCATTTGTACCCGGTCCCTCACCTTGACTACATCCCACCCACTGTGACTGGCCTTACCCTTGCCTGCCTAGAGTCCCGGGCTCCGAGTTGGGTCTTGTGTCGGTGGGTGTGTGTATGAAGGTGTTTGTGCAAAACCTGTCTCCACCTGCCTGGCTGCAGTTCCTACCTATGGCCACCCTGGTTGCAGGGGCGCCACACCATCACCAGACCTACAGGTGGCGTCACAACTGAGAACTTTAATCCCTGTAAATATATCCCTTTTTATTGTCACCCAAGGGCACAGGCTCGGGCACGGACTACCCGTGACATCCCTGCACCCAACCGCCCGAGACCTGAGTACCCAGTCCCTTGTGGCCCCAGACACAGCTAATGGACAACCACAGAATCAGGTGGAGTTCAGAGAAGTGACAATAAAGCTGGGGAGGGTGGAGTTAAAAGGCCAAGGGTTATGTGTGGCAGAAGATAATCCTGATGAAAAATACCACTACATGGTAATTGGTACTAATGTGATTGAAAACTGCCTTGGAGAAGGGTTGTTTTTACTCCAACAGATTGCTGTGACTGCTGGTTATGGGCGGGAGAGAGTCATCCAAAAAGAAATCAGAGCCCGCATCCACAAACAACAGGTAAATCTGTCTGGGGGAGAGATTGGCAGTGTACGGGTAACAGACCCATTTCCCATTGTGATACCACCGAAAAGTGAAATGATGATATGGTGTCGAGCTGCTATAGGTCTCAGAGGAAAGGAATACCAGGCAGCTGTAGAGCCGGTATATTCAGAGCATAGACCTACACAACTGACAGCCAGAGGTGTGGTGGGTGTACGCAAGGGAAGAGTACCAATCCGTGCATTAAATTGTGGGGAAGAAGAAGCCAAACTACCCCGGTATGCTGCTGTAGCAAAGCTGTATACTGTCTGTAACAACAACATACAGACAGTAGAGCCCTTTACCCCGCCGGACCAGGTGGAGGATAACAACTCCAAGGGACAGCTAGAGGAGTGGTGTCAGCAGTTGCACGTAGTAACTGATGCCACCCCTTCCCACCAAAAGCGCAGAGTCTACCGGGTAGTACAAGAGTTCCAACAGATATTTAGTAAGCATCCATTAGATTTTGGGAGGATTAAAAGGGTACACCATCACATACCCACAGGAAATCATCCCCCAATTAAAGTGAGACACAGACCCGTTCCACCAAACCACTACCAGTGTGCCAAAGAGATGCTGCAGGACATGAAGGAAGCCGGGGTTATAAGAGATAGCTGTAGTCACTGGGCAGCCCCCTTAATCCTAGTCAGAAAGTAGGATGGCACTATGAGGATGTGTGTGGATTACAGGGAAATCAATAAGATCACTCATAATGATGTTTACCCGTTACCCCGCATAGAGGAGTCTCTTGCTGCATTAAAGACTGCTAATTATTTCTATACATTAGATCTCACTAGTGGGTTTTGGCAGGTCTCCATTGCAGAAGAAGACCGGGAGAAAACAGCATTCGCAACACCAATGGGTCTATGCAAATTCAACAGTATGCCATTCGGGTTATGCAATGCACCGGGAACGTTTCAAAGACTCATGGAATGTTGCCTTGGACACCGGAACTTCGAGACAGTGCTCTTATACCTGGATGATGTCATTGTGTATTCCAAAACCTATGAAGAACATCTGGAACACCTGGCGGAGGTATTTACAGCTCTAGCAAAGTACGGAATGAAGCTCAAACCATCTAAATATCAACTGCTGAAACCAAAAGTCCAATACTTCGGGCATGTGGTCAGCGCAGATGGAGTAGCCCTAGATCTGGAAAAAGTGACAGCTATCCAGGAATGGCAGAGGCCAACCACCGTCAGCGAGGTATGTCAATTCTTAGGTTTGGTTGGGTACTAAAGAAGATTCATTAAGGGCTACACAAAGATGGCAGCTCCCCTACAAGATCTTCTAGTAGGCCAAACTAAGAAGAGAAGGGCTTCAGAGCCACCATTGGAATGGGGAAAGGAACAAGAAGACTCCTTCTAACAGATGAAGCATGCTCTGACCGGTGAGGAAATCCTGGCTTATCCTGATTATAAATAGAAAAAGGTGTAGAATCCGGTGCCACAAAATTCCTTTTTATTTTCAAAAGTTTTAAAAATCACACATGCTCCAGAGGAGCTCCTGGACGCGTTTCGTGGGTCTAGCCCATTAATCGTCAGTACAATGGCAATACAGACAAAAAGAATATATACAATTTAAAAGCAAAAAACAGCCAGCCCCCTCTCGCATGTGTGACAAATATACATCAATTATTTCTAACCAATCACATACCTGCAGGTTCTAAAAGAGTTAAAGGGAAAATTATGTGGGGAAGAAGAGGGGGAGGGGAGGAAAAGAGAAAGAGAGGAAAAAGAGCTGATAACGGAAAGTAAAAGAGAACAAAAAAAAAAAAAAATTTAGAGAAGGAATGAAGGGGAGGGAAAGAGAGGAAAAGAGCTGATAACAGAAAGTAAAAGAGAAAAAAAAAAAAAAAAATTTAGAGAAGGAATGAAGGGGAGGGAAAGAGAGGAAAAGAGCTGATAACAGAAAGTAAAAGAGGAGAAAAAAAAAAAAAAAATTTAGAGAAGGAATGAAGGGGAGGGAAAGAGAGGAAAAGAGCTGATAACAGAAAGTAAAAGAGAACAAAAAAAAAAATTTAGAGAAGGAATGAAGGGGAGGGAAAGAGAGGAAAAGAGCTGATAACAGAAAGTAAAAGAGAACACAAACAAAAAAAAAAAAAAGGGGGAGGGGGGGGGGAGGAGAGGGAGAAGAACAGAGCAAAGAACTGATATATTAGTAATGCAATTACATGGTAAACATTACAGGTGTAGAAATCTAAAGATAACCACAACAAAGATCTTTCTTTCTTATTGTAAGTCAACAACTACAAGGCTATTACATTTTAGAAATAGTATATTCCAAGAGAAAATGTATAATCCTCCAACCACATAACAGTAGGGGGATCCCACTAAGATTTCATTCACAGAATACATAAACATATACCTCCTTTCCCAATGGATTATTCATACATTATGTATAGCCATATACACATATAGCAAGTGCACTCAATATGTATTATACAAAGGAGCAAATACCATAAAAGAGACATAGGGTGCAGGATCAATAAAAGTATAACAAATCTGATCTATAGTTCAGACCCTGTGGAATCCGTGCATCAAGCCGCAGGATCCATAATTTTTATCCCGATTATAGCCTACCATTTGTCCTGTACACCGACGCAAGCAATGCCGGCCTGGGAGCAGTACTATCCCAGATATAAGATGGCAAGGAAAGAGTAATTGCCTACGCCAGCAGAAAACTTCGACCCACCGAGAGGAACCCGGAAAACTACAGTTCCTTTAATTTGGAGTTCCTGGCCTTGGTCTGGGCTATAACAGAGCGGTTCAAGCATTACCTGGCAGCTTCAAAATTTACTGTCTTCATGGACAACAATCCATTAACACACTTGGATACCGCAAAGCTTGGTGCATTGGAACAGCGCTGGCTGGCCCGACTATCAGGGGTCGTCTGGGCCGGGTGGCAGGGAGGCATTTGCCCCCGGCCTGGTGACTTATCAGCAGTTCAGGGCCACCGGCCACATTATCTAATAATTAGATGGATTATAATGTAGGGGAGGTGATAGGGCTCTAGACTGGGGCGGGCTGGGACAGGCTGCAGGAGGCAGCTGGAGGTCACGTGCCCCCGCTCATATATGCACTGCCGCTGTCCATCACCATGGTGCTGAAACCGCACCGCAGTGATGGACTGGGGGAGCGGCGCATATTATATGTGCCTGCGTTCCCTCTGTGATGGCACATGCCCCCTGTGTTCTATATGACCCCCATGCTGCTGCTTTCCTTCCCTCCTCCAGAGCTGATCTCCCACACTCTCCCCACTCTCCCTGCTGCCGCTGTGATTGGACACCAGAGACGATGTCTCTCTGCTGTGCTGATCACATGATCGGCACTTTGAAGCAGGAAATGGAGGAGTGCAGCGGCAGGAGAGAGACCCGGAGGACAGCACTGGAGGAGGGTGAGGAAAGAGCATGGGGGCCATAGCCAGGGCAGGGTGGATGTGTGCCAGTCACAGGGGACATGTGCCAGCCACACGGGACATGTGCAAGCCACAGGGTACATATGCCAGCCATGGGGGATGTGTGCCAGCCATGGGGGATGTGTGCCAGTCACAGGGGACATGTGCTAGCCACAGGGGACGTGTGCCAGCCACAGGGAACGTGTACCAGCAAAAGGGGATGTGTGCCAGCCACAGGGGACGTGTGCAAGCCACAGGGGACATGTGCCAGCCACAGGGGACATGTGCCAGCCATAGAGGACGAGTGCCAGCCAAAGGAGACATGTGTTAGCCACATGGGATGTGTGCCAGCAACAGGGGACGTGTGCCAGCCACAGGGGACATGTGCCAGCCATAGAGGACGAGTGCCAGCCACAGGGCACATGTGCCAGCCATAGAGGACAAGTGCCAGACACAGGGGACATGTGCCAGCTACAGGGGACATGTGCCAACCACAGAGGACGAGTGCCAGCCACAGGGGACATATGCCAGCCACAGGGGACATGTGCCAGCCACAGAGGACAAGTGCCAGCCACAGGGGACATGTGCCAGCCATGGTGGACGTGTGCCAGCCATGGGGGACGTGGGCCAGCAATAGGGGACATGTGGCATCACATGGGGATGTGTGCCAGCACAAGGGCCTATATCCAATATAAGGGGTCCATATTCAGATTAAGGGGGCTAATTTAAGAATGGGGGGATATATCCAGGATGAGGTACAATGTATCATCATGAGGGTGTTATGAGGGACATATACGCTATATGATTTGTTAGACGGACACTGGCATTATAAGTCGGACCCCATTTAACATTAAAAATTACTTTTTTCTCTTTTCCTTCACCAAATTTGGGGGTGCGTCTTATAATCAGGTAGCAGATCAGATAGTGCTCATAGAATTCTATGGAAAGTCAAGGCAGAACTATAAAAATGACCAAAAAAAACAATAAATGGGCAGGGCAAGATCCCCACACCAGATCTGTGTGCTGGAATCTAATCCTGTATTCATCGCTCTTGACTTTCCATAGAATTCTATGAGCACTAATTGATCTGGCACCTATCAGTGCTGCTGCTTTATTGTATTGCCCTGTGATTAGTACCATATATATATGGTAGGAGGGCTTTTTCTGCAGTTGCTAATTGTCATATTATGTTTTTAATTATTTTTATATGTCCCTTTAGTATATAATAAAGTTTGTTGTTTTTTTTTTTTTTAGAAATCTACTCTATTATCTGGTGTGCGCATGTCTTTAACTACTCTCTTTTCTTTTTTTTTCTTGGTTATGCATGTATGTGTGTTTGCCTGTATGTGTATGTGTATGTGTGTTTGCCTGTATGTGTATGTGTATGTGTGTTTGCCTGTATATGTATGTGCATGCCTGCATGTGTATGTGCATGCCTGTATGTATATGTGCATGCCTGTATGTGTATGTGCATGCCTATATGGGTATGTGTGTTTGCTTGTATGTGTATGTGCATGCCTGTATGTGTGCTTGTCTCCATGTCTTCGTGCTGCATGTGTACAGGTCTGTGTAATGTGTGCGTGCATATCTGCATATATATAATTGTATGTATGTTTTATAAAATGTGTGTATGTCAAGGTCATATCTGGGGGGCGGGCAGGGGGCACTGTCTGCATATATGGAGGTAATAAGGAGAGTGAATGAGCAAATATGCGAGGAGACATCATAGGGGTAGAAAAGAGGGGACTGCATGAGAGGATAGTGTGAGGGTGCAGCAAGGAAAGGACAGAATGCTGAGGTGGGGGGGTGTTATGAGAGGGCATATTATAGAGACTGGGCAGTATAGGGGGACACAGTGTGAGAGGACAGTGTGAAGAGGGGCCACAGTATGGAAATGAGAGGACAGTGTGGAGGGCATGTTCTATAAGAGGGACAGTGCATAAATCATATTTATTCAGGGGCACCTTGTAGGACAGATTTTTTTTTTTTTATTCAGGAGCATTATAATAATTCTGTTATTTTTAAAGACATCATGCCGGGACGTACTGCTGAAGACTGGAGAAGATGGAAGTCTGCAGAGACGAGCTGTAAATATGAAGAGTCATCATGGCGTCTGGACAAGATGAAGAAAGAGATAAAAAGAAAGATAATTACTCCAACCAGAGAAGATGTCACCTACAAGGTACCTGGATGTAAATGTTTTTTGTGATCCTGCCTGCATCTCATCAGTACTGAGGTTCCTGCATGATCTGCAGTCTGATGACCGATGACAACCACTCCCTGTATCTTCTTACCATTATTAAGAACATACTGGCAGTTGGAGATTCATGCAGTACTAATATATACAGGTCTGACCTCACATTACAATTGCTGTACTAGGTACTGATAGTAGTCCTGGTTCTCAAATTCATATACAAATAGTGGTCCTGGTCATTTAGTCATATACTGATGGTTTATGTACTAATGATGGTCTTGTTGATTTATTCATATACTAATGGTGGTCCTGGTGATGTATTCAACTAGTGGTTACTCTGGGGATGTATTTCTGTACTGCGTTTGGGTCTTGTCGTGTATTTCTGTACTAATGGGTGTTGTGATGCTCTCTTTATGTACTGTTGGTGGTTCTGATTATGGATTTCTGTACTGATGAGGGTAGTTGTACTGTGTTTCTGTACCGATGGGGGTTTTAGGGATATATTTTCTTTTTCTGTTCTCATTTGTATAGGAGTTCCGGACATGTGCGTCATTTGCGTTTTCATCGCAATCTGGTACTTCTGGTTTATCTGAAAACCGCAGTTAGTAGCAGTATTTTTCCAGTGCCTGAAGTGCCAGAAGTGCCGGATCACGATGAGAACGCAAGTGCCACACATGTCCCTCCAATACAAATGTATTAGGTAGTTATTACTGCACTCTCACTATATAGTGAGCGGTGACTGTAACAGCTCCTTGCTTTGAACCTATGACAGGAAGCGCGAGGCATCAAGGGGAATAAAATGTAATTTTCTCACTGAACACTTTTCCTGTCAGTTGGCTAACCAAGTTTAAAATGCTATTTATCTGCAGATTAATCCTATAGCTGCAAATGTTACCTGTGCTACTTTAATGTAGCAGCCAGAGATAATCGGGCTAAAGAAAGGCTGTAACAAATTCAGGGCCACTGCGCAGTCATTGCCCCCCAGGCCAAAATGGGCCAGCCAGCCCCTGCCGACTATCAAACTATGACTTTACCATCAAGTACCAGGCAAGCCATAACAATGCAAATGCTGATACCCTCTCCAGAAACCCTCAAGTACATTTGCAAGGACTTGTAGAAGAGGTAGATGACTTGGAAGAAGTAGAACTCCCAGCTTTCCATAAAAGTATAAAATGGAAAATGACAGAAGCCCATATCTACCAGAACCGTCAGAGTGTTGCATTGAACCCGTTGTCTCACTATGGATAGAAAGAGACACAAGACAGTGATCCAGCAGTGAGCCTAGCCTAGTAAAGAAGCTAGTAACCCAACCGGATTCCCAACTTGAAAAGAATGCTCCACCAGAGGCCCAATACCTGTGGAAAGAAAGAAGCAGGTTATTCATCTATCAAGGTCAGTTGTGGAAATGGTATATCAACCCCAAAACACATGACATAGTATGGCAAATTTTGGTTCCAAAGAGAGACATCCAAATGGTGTTAGAAGCATACCATAATGGAGCAGGACACTTTGGATGGAGAAAAACTGGATATATTGGTACGTGAGAGATTCTATTGGATCGGCATGAGGTCTACCATAGAGAAATGGTGTAAAAATTGTGGACCGTGCTGATTAAGAAGCCATTAGAACTGGTAGCCTTAGATCACGTCAAACTCACACCCAGCAGATCGGGCTATACCTATGCTCTGTGGTGGAGCACTACTCCAGATTCCTTGTGGTAGCTCCGATAAAGGACTTAACAGCTCAGACAGCCGCAAGAACTGTTCAAGCCTATTACTGCAGACCACACGGGTACCCAGAACGGGTATTGACAGACCAAGGTCCTGCCTGTGAAGCAGAAGTATTTCAAGAGTTCTGTAACCTATACGGATGCAAGAAAATTCGTACCACGCCTTACCATCCCCAAACTAATGGAATGTGCGAAAAGATGAATCACATGGTAATAGAATTGCTGAAAACTCTGCCCTTAGAAGAGCGATACATATGGCCAGAGAAGTTACCAGACCTTGTTAACATCTACAACAACATCCCAGTAAGCTCAACAAATTGTACCCCTGCATAACTCATAAGAGCAAGACCAGGTAAATTGTCAGTAGACTTTGAAATGGGCATTGTAGTTCCTGAAGAAAACACCTCAGATGCAGATTGAGATACCCGAAGAACAGAGCAGTACAAGAAAACACAGGAATGTGTTGAGAGAAGTCTGGCAAAATCAAGAGAGAATCAAGAAACCAACTTTAACAAAAGTGCACAAGGAACACCCTTAACACCAGGTGAATTGGTTTTGAAGAGGAAAAGGAGACTCCACAAATTAGATGATCAATGGAAAGCAGAACCATACACGGTATTACCATCAAACTTTGATAACCAGAAGACCTGTCTAGTCAGCAAAGACAATGGAGAAATGTGGCACCGCTACGGGAAGGCGCCACAGGGAGGTACTGCACCCCAAACAGAAGGTGTAGTGCCTCCGTAGCCATGGATACGGGGTTTCATGCAGAGTCTATCCTAAGCACCCATACACTAGCCACACTTAGCATAGGGACTGTATATTCAGTAGGTCCATGAGGTGGAGCCTACAGTACAGCGGGAGACTTGAGTGACAGTTGAGAGAGTTCTAGTTAGGCGGTGCTGGGAAGGCAGCCAGAGAGGACGTGCCTGACAGCATTCATGACAGGAGGGCACCTCTTTGTAGAGAGGTGATCCAAAAATCGGAGGGGATGAACTAGGACCGGTTGGAGCTGGATGGGGAGTCCGGGGTCGACACCGGCATACCCGAGCCGAGGCAGTCAGAGGTCTATCCCTGACTGAGAACCAAGAAGCTGTGGGACCAACAGAAGGGAGCCATAGCGCCACAGACTGGACCTCTTCCTCAGTTCCAAAAAGGTCCAGGACACATTAGGGAAAGGACCGCATTCCGGTGGCGCGAGAATTACTAGTCTGTCGCTCCCATTCGTACGGTAAGGAACTGACTGTACCTAACAGTAACAGACCAGGGGACTGGCAAAGGATCTCTTCAGAGTGGTTAGTGAGAGTAAAGAGGAACACAGACCCCGAAAATTATTAAAAGGGACCATCGACAGACTCTGCAGAGTTACCTCAAGACCTGTGGCTACGTCCCCGCTGAACCAGACTGTACTGTGTACTGTAACATCTGCCCGGTACCAGTAAAGACTTCTTGAGCTGATCTGGTGTCTCTTCTCCTTTTCTCCACCACCTGGAGAGCTCCCACCGCATCAAAGAGGTGAGGACAACAACTCCCCTCATCCATCCAGCTGCCCTGAGGTAAAAGCTCCGCCTGTGGGGAGCTGTACTACTCTGAGCTGCACGTCCATCACCTCAGCGGCCGGCTGCAGCGCTGGTATCCACGTTACCAGGTATCACAGGTGGCGTCACGTTACCATTTCCTATCCCCATCCATCATCATCATCCCCCACCATCCCCTGATCCCCGCCATTGAGGGTCCAGGGCATGGAATTGGGAACCGACCAGCCGTGATCCCCCATGAAAGTGACCATCCGCCCCGGTATCTGAGTATCCCCTACCCTGTCGACCAACTCAATTCTGGCGTCACGAACAGGATCCGTGCCCGGTAAAGCCGGGTACTGTGTGCTTAAAATACACTTTATTGACTGTTTTGTGAATTGTAAAATCGGGCCGCCATTACTGCGCCACAGAAACAACAGCAACAGTGTCCAGAGATAATTTAAAGAAGTGCCTTCAACCACCACAACCAAAAGAATATGTACCTTGTCCAGAACCCGAAAAAGAGAAGCCAAAGACAGTCCAGACACTCATAGGAGAAGTACCCGCAGACTGGCCCCAAATAGAAGGCGCATACTTAATCACAATGTTGACATTCCCACAACCAGTCGAAGAACCAAGAGCAGAAGAACCACCCGTTATAGCAGAGCCAGAGAACCCTGCAATCTGTGCACCTGCCATTCCCACTGTGAGAATGAGAAGACACTCAGACATACCTGTTTTAGTGCCCTTTCACATCAGCGTTTTTTTCAAATCGCGGCAGATGCGGTGAAAAAAACGCATCTGCCGCGATTACCGCATACCGGCTGCACTTGCGGCACGGTTGCGGCGCGGTTGCGGTAAACGCCATACAAGGTATAGGCGGACTTGCGGCAGGTGCGGTAAGTGCGGTTTTGGCACTTGCGGCAGGTGCGGCCGTGAAAAAAAACGCGGCTGACAGCATTTTGTTTCGCGGCCTCCGCACCTGCCACAAGTGAAAGAACCGCATCTGCCGCGATTTGAAAAAAACGCTGATGTGAAAGGGCCCTTATGCAGATCAACACATGGGTCAGTAGACAGTGTTCGCACTACACCAGGCTTACACACTAGTGGAATACCAGTTTTATGTAGATCAACATGTAGTAACTTGGGTCAAATACCACTAAGATACAGACAATAGAGTACAAAACATAGAAAAAATGTAAATAAATCTTTAAAATGTAAATATGTAACCAATGTCAATGTAGAGAAGAGTGAAGAGAAGGCCAAAACAACCCAAACCAGGTACACAACATCAGGAAGAGGGGTGAGTGGAGTTGGCGTAAGGTGCTGTCTAGTGAGAACAAAATCTTGGCCAATAGGTGACCCAGGGCCAGGAGGCCTACAGCGTTTATGACCCATTAGAGGCCCCTGCAGTACCTAGGACTCCTACGCTGAGACACCCGTAGTGTTTGTTGTTGTGTAACTTTGAACTTTTAAGCCTACAGAGACTTTACCTGTTTAGAAAAAGTTCAAAAGTCCAATTTTTAAAAAGGGACCATAGTCATAGGACTGGTGGTGGCAAAAATACTTTAAACAGCCTGCAGCGAATGGACTAGCGCTGTGTGGACTGGTTACCCGTTTTTCCCAATTTCTCCCTGGTTTTTGTAAATTTTGAGACTCTGTTCAACTTTTAAATGTAAATAGTTATGTTACGGTATGCTGTTGAAAATGTTTCAGTCCCGGAGGACTGAAGTTAACTAGGGGTAAATGTGGCACCCCTGCGGGGGATTGCTACAGGACCCACTAGTGCAGGGAGGGATGTACACCTTGGCACACACAGCATCCAACACCTTCCACCCCAGACCTGGAGGGGGAGCTCCACTGGCTGTACTTAAGCCAGATCCTCTATAAAGATCCAAGCCTGAGGGGAGGAGTCAGTTAGTTCCAGAGAGACTGCAGAGGAGAGAGCAGTTAGTGAAGGAGCTGGTTGCTGGGACCGAGCCAGGCCCAGTACTAGGAAACCTGACCCAGCTGTGCTGAGCCCTAGGGAGAGGGACGGAGGCCAGTGGGAGAAGTGAGAGGTAGGAAGAAAGAAGAAGGGAATGTATCTGGTATCCCTTAAGCCCACCCAGACACCGGAGTCCGAAGCTACTATTCATCTACAGTGTAGCCGTGAAAACCCGGACAGACCAGGAGGATCTATTCCCCCTGAAGTAAAGAATAGAAGACTCCAAACCAGACCAAGCATAGGACCAGGGACCTAAGCAGAGAATGGGGATCCCCGAGAAAGGTCCTTATTGTCGTTTGTGGAACAGCACCCTGAGAGGGAGAAAAAGCGGCAGGTTAAGCTACAGGCAGAGCTTACCCCAAACACCGCACACACTAATAGAGGAGGCCTCACAACTCTCCAAGGTGAACGTCCCAAGCTGCACAAAAACCTGGTTACTCTCCTGGACCGTGCCTGTTACCAGACATCAGTAAAAAGGTACCGAAACAGAGACTTTTGTGTGAGTGTGTGCCTGCTTCACCGCTGCTGCCTGCAAAATTCACAGCTGAACCGCTACTACTACTCCCCTCATCCACCCCGCTGCCCTGAGGTAAAGCTCTACCTGAGGGGAGCTGTACTACCAAACCAGCTCTTCCATCACCTCAGCGGCCGACCGCAGCGCTGGTAACCCTATTACCAGGAACCACAGGTGGCGTCACGATACCATTTCCCCCATCATCGTCAACCCCATCCCTGCCACTGAGGGTCCAGGGCACGGAACCGAGAACTGACCAGCCGTGATCCCCACCGAAGTAACCCCCTGTCCCGGTATCAGAGTACCCCCTACCCTGTCGACCGGATCATATGTCAGCGCTGTGTTTCACTTATACCATTATATGGGTACGAGTGATGTGAGACTCGCTGACAATCGCAGGATGCTGCAATTTTTCCCTCGGCCTGTATAGGGCTGTCTAAAATCTCACATGTCTGAGCTGCCTGATTGATTTGCATTGGTCTGAGCGCAATGCAAAATTTTCTCCCATTGCACTTGCACAAGTCTGACACTAGTGTGACTTTACCCTAAATGTCATTATGAAGGGTGGGGAAGCAGGGTCATGTGTGACATCATCTTTTGTGAATGGTGTTTAATTACTGTATAAAGAGGTTTCCTGTATATACACACTGAATGTTTCACACATACATGCACACACAGTGTTACCAGCAATATTTACTACACACACTGTGTTAGACATTATGCGTAACTACCAAGGTCGCAAAGGTCGCAATTATGACAGGGCCTGGCAGGGGGGGGGGGGGGCAGGCCGCTATGCAGAGAAGTAGCTGATCCTGTCAGTGCTGAGCTGCGCTGTTCCTGACTTCCTGTACTTTGAAATAACAGAAGCCGGGAAGCGCCATCCGCCTCTACCCATGTTGCTAATGTCTCTCTCCTGCTCTCCTTGTACAGCATGTTCCCGGCTTCTCCAGAAGATAGAACAGCAGGTGAGCGCAGCAGCAGCAGTGTGTGTAACATTAATTATGTGAGGCAAAAGAATACCATTCCATACAACCCAGAACAGAATGGCATTGCAGAGAAAAAGAACTGCACTCTCTGTGAAAGTGGAAGAAGTATTGGGGAGAAGCTATCATGACAGCTTGCTGTCTTCAAAACAGACTGCCAGGTAAAGCCACAAATAAAATTCTATATGAACCATAGAACCCGAAGAAGCCTAACCTGAACCACCTCAGGATATTTGGTAACAAAACATTTGTGTATTTTCCCAAGGAAAAACTTTCCAAGTGGGAATCACATGCAAGGAGTCCTGGTGGGCTATAGCGAAACTCAAAAGGGATGCAGAATCCAGCACCCAGAGACCAACACAGTAACAATCAGCAGAGATGTAGTGATTGATGAGAACTCTGCTTTGCTCAAATTCCATGAAGTTACATCAGTCATTCAAGCCAAGAAACAAGAACAAGAATTTCAATCACCAAACCCAGACACTGAAAAATAAAACACTGAAATCTGGATAAGCTCTAAAGCCAGCAAGGAAGAAACAGGAGAACCAAGTCAACCTCCAGTCAGGAGATTAGAAAGACAAAACAAAGGTATCCTAGCTAGACGCCTTTCTTATATGGTCAGAACACTTCCTGAACCAGAGCCACAGTCGATGAGCTCTCAGAAGCCAAAGGTACGTCAAAACTCCAGCAATGAGAATTACAGACAAGCAGTGGGGGCACATCTGTACAGGGGCGGACCTACAGTGGTGCAGCTGGTTCAGCTGCACCAGGGCCCAACCGGGTAGGGGCCCCTCAAGCCTGCAGGGGGGCCCCCAGCCAACCCCCATGTCCCTGTGTCAGAGGAGAGGGGGTTAACTGAGGGAAGCTTCCTGCTTCCCTCGGCTGATTCCGCCCCTCCTCTCCTCTCCATCCGCAACACCCAGATCTACAATGCGGCGCAGGTAAGAGCTGCACGCACACTCCCCCCTGTCAGCACCCCCCCTTCTCACCACCAGCACCCGCAGCCCCTCGCCTGACGCTGGCAGCACTCCCCCCACCGGTCCTCGTCTTCGCCTGACACTGCGAGCACAACCTCATCCCCCGGTCCTCGCCCGACTGTGCCAGCACGCCCCCCCCCCACCCCCGGTCCTCACCTAAGGCTGCACCAGGGCCCGGCAGGCTGTAGGTCCGCCCCTGCTTCTGTATATGAGGACAACCAAGATGTATTAAATTTGCCAGCAGTGAGAAGATTAGTGCAAGGACTAAGCACATTGACGTTAAACATCACCACTTACGTGACTTAGTGGAACGAGGTGTACTGTAGTGTTTGTTTATTGCGAGTCTGACAAGATGTTAGCTGATGGTATAACAAAACCATTGTCAAGAATAAACAACCAGAGAGTCAAGTTTGAGGACTTCAGAACCGCAATGGGACTAACAGGATAAGTAGTTGTTGACTGGGGGTGTTGAATATGTTTAATGCAACAACTCATTCCAGTGTATGTAAGTGCTCTATTGCTAGGTTTGTGCATTGTCTATGAAGTTAGATTAAAAAAAACACTCCCAAAGGCTCACACACAGGAAGGAATATGTGAGAGTACTCAGTTTCCTGTGTCTGTGCACCAGACGTGAAGCAGCCTGCATATGCTGCACAGAGACACTTAAGATATGACAGGCTTTGTGGAATCAGGAATATACATATCTGTACCTGTTTTTTTGCTAATTAAAGCTCTGTTCTGTTGTCAACACTCTTTGAAAGTATCCTGAATGATCCGCTGCCAACAGGATATTACAATGAGTACCGGATCACTTACTCTTACACAGCCAACTTCTCCTCCGGACAGCTCCACCTGTTGCCTCAGCATCAGGACCTTTATTTCTTTCTGCAGGACTCTCTGCTGCCCTATGTTGGTGTGGCGCCCCTGCGACCAGGAGGCTACATGGGGAACTGCAGCCAGGTAAGAAGGGAAGACGGTTTGCACCACAAACACCCTCACAGACATCCCACACACCACTAGAGGGCAGTACCCAACCCGGAGCCCAGAACTCTAGGCAGGCAAGGGGTGGTGGGTTTAGAGAACAGTGGGTGGGACAGCAAGCAGGTCAGGTGACAGATGGTAGATATAGAGGAAGGGGAGGAGGAAGGAGTCAGTAGGTCGAGGTAGGCTGAGCAGTAAAGAACAGAAGCACACGTCTTGGAGAAGTGGGGTTAATGGAGTGCAGAATCCACAGTGCCAATGAAACCAGGGAGAGAAAGGATGTCCATGGTCTGCACCCCAGGAGTGTGAGGAAAGAGAGGACCAGCAGCACTGGGTCGTAGGAACACGGCTGAAATGACCAACTGCCGGCGGAGTAGCCTTCCATATGAAACCAGAGTCACACGAGTCAGAAGGGAGCCTGATAGAGCCTTGCAAGGAAAGGACTATTGGAGGCTAGGCTAGAAGCAGAGTGTCGGCTTTGAAGGGGACCGACAATTTACCCGGTTTCCCCAGATTCACCAACGGGGAGCTCTAACTCCAGGTTGGAGTTCCCACCCAAAGGACAGGCAGCTCAGTGGCGACCACGAGGACTCACAGGGATCCGAGCTACTGCTATACAATCCGGAGACACACAAAGAGAGGGAGAATAAAGCCTGGAAAGGACAAGAGAAAGAGTGAGGGGTCACAGAGAGTAACAACCTGGCTGCAGGGAGTAGAAAGGAACCCAGAGGGGAACGTTTGTAACTCGTGCAAGAACTGAACTGTAACTGAACTGTTGTACTGAAAGAACTGCAAAGTAAACACGGTGAACCCTGCCTCTGACTCCCTTGCATGATTATCTGTGAACAGAATCTAATAATAAAAAGTAAATATTCCCCTTTTACTTGTCTGGGCCCGGGACACGGTCCGGACCAGGACCTCCGTGACATCCCCAGCAGCGACACGGTCTGGTACCGAGTACCCCGTCCCAGTGGGCTCGATAACCTGGCGTCACGAACAGGATGAACCCGGTCCAAAAGAACTGGACCCTGTGTGCCTAAATAACGTGTTCTGGACATTTCCCGCCAAATCTGGGCTTAATGGCGGCCATAGGAGCCTGAGACCATTTGCAGAGGAGGCGTGCCCAGACCCCCCATCGTGGGCCAGCCCGGTCCAAAGCGGGAAAAGAAAGACCCGCCCTGGCTCCCATTAACTCCGGGGGAGCCAGCCATCAATCCCAAGGAGGAGCCTCCTACCAATGAGGAGCGGGCGGAAGAACAGGAAATCGTCATCAGGAAGAGGCTGGACAAAGAACCGGAAGAGAAGAAGTCGCCATCAGGATCGGAGTACATGCAGATGGAGGGAGCTGGCAGGAACCCGGCCATGGCTGAGCAGAGCCCTGGAGTGAAGCTGCCAGCGTAGAGTCTGCTGCTGGGACAGGAGCTGCAGCCTCTAAATGAGGTGGGTGCAGAAGCCAGCAGGCAGAGCAAGGAGGATGCAGAGGACAGCTTGATAATGGTGGAACACAGGAGATGGCCCAGGAGAACAGACTCGCGTGGAAGGGGACCTACAGAAAGGGAAGAAAATTGTTCCGGCCCCATGCAAAGTCTGATGTCTGAGGGGGATCCTGCTTGTCTGTCCGAGGAAGCACTGTGTGCAGCAGCCATGGATGATTTGTTTGCAGACCAGCTTGGAGCTGAGGAAGGGAAAGATCTTATCTCTGTAAGTACACTGAGGCTGGAGGAGAAGGGAACATTAACCCTTCCAGGACAGCATTCTGTGTGGGCTCTGTAGATGTTGATAGTGTGTTCCCGGCATGAGGAAGGAGAGCCACAGGACTATGATTGCTTGCTTGCGTGCATCATGAGAGTGCCTGGAGTTACAGTGAACTTACAATCTGCACCTGAGGAGCTATATTCTTGCTGGAAGCAGCTTTTGCCCTGGAAGATGTCCCAGAATATGCAGAAGAAAGAAGGAAAGAAGAAGTGATGAAACCCGGATTCGCCTGAGAATGGAACCCGGATTGCTACAAGCAAGACAGTAAGTGTGAATGTTGCGTGACCCTTGATGGCCCCATCCCAATCCTGAATGAATGATAGCTTTTCCCCTGTCTGTCTTATATGTTCATAGACATTGATATCAAAGACAATGATTGATATAAACATTCTAATGTATATAGTTGAGCACCAAGTGTGCTCCCCCTTGGTTTTAAGACCAGTTAGCACTTGAATGACTGTGCCTTGAACTTTTTTGACTTTTTGAACTTTGAGACCTTTTTGCACTTTTTGAACTTTTTGCACTTTTGAAGTTTTGCATCGAAGAAAAGAACTTTTATACTTTTTGATAGAAAAGTACTGTTATTTATGTGTTTTAGAGTGGTAATGCAAATGGGTTATAGCATTGGACCCGGAAAAAGGTCTAGCAGGGTGGTGAAACTTTTAAGCCAATACACCCGTGCACTTATGTAGATAGTTAATTTAAAGCAACGTTTAAAGACTCGTGCCTCCTTAACTGGAAGAACCAAGAATACTTAGTGTTGAATGTTTGAAAAAATAAAAATGTTTTCAGGGGGATCTATGCCGGACGGCGTGGGGACACGCCGGTTTAACTCCGGGGAAATGTGGCGCCCCTGCGACCAGGAGGCCACATGGGGAACTGCAGCCAGGTAAGAAGGGAAGACAGTTTGCACCACAAACACCCTCACAGACATCCCACACACCACTAGAGGGCAGCACCCAACCCGGAGCCCGGAGGGAAATTAACCCGGAGGGGACGTTTGTAACCCTGTTTGTACTGAAGAACTGCAAAGTCAACACGGTGAACCCTGCCTCTGACTCCCTTGCATGATTATCTGTGAACAGAATCTAATAATAGCTTTGCTACCTTGCCCATGAATGATTCCTTCCAGCAGGACCACAGAGAGATCCCACCTGGAGAGCCACAGCCTGTCAGCTCCAGGCACTGGCTGGAAGAAGTCTGCAGCAGCAGGAAAGTAAGTGAACTGCACCTACTACAAGCCTACACCATTCACTTTAACATCACTGCCCCGGGGAACCCAGCTCTAGCCGCGGAGAGCTATTTCATCTACAGCTGCTTTAACATCATCCCCGGAGGTTCTGCAGCAGCAGTGGTCCCATTACTGACCACAAGCTGTGGGTGGCTTCATGACACACTCTAATCCCTTGTAAATATTCCCCTTTTACTTGTCTGGGCCCGGGACACGGTCCGGAACAGGACCTCCGTGACATCCCCAGCAGTGACCCGGTCTGGTACCGAGTACCCCTTCCCAGTGGGCTCGACATTGGCATTTTCAGCAACCTATTCTAACAAGACATTAATCTCACCTAGACAATTCTCAATAACATTAGTGCCTAAAGTTATCATTGGGTTACTTTCTTGTCGATCAACATCAACAATTGTCAATCCCTGGGCTTTTGTCAAGCCCCAGGTTTTGGGATACTCGGGTATCAGGCTCTAAGGGGTTAACGCTCCTGTTGTCACGGGGAGTGGTGGCCGCGCCTGATCCCCTGTTCTGGGGGACTTCTTTGAAAAGGGGTATATTTACAGGGGATTATATTTACAAGTTGTCGTGACGCCACCTGTAGTTTCTGGTGAGGAGTCACCAGCGCCGCCACATTCCGCCGGAGGTAGATGTTAATGCAGCAAGTTGGCAAAGTCCTCTACAGGTAGGGCTGGACCTCCATGGCAGCGTTCCTGTGAAGGGAACAAGTTCATGCAAAAGGAAACACAGGCAGAGGCAGAGTCACTTTTCCTCCGGGTACTTATCTGTTGACTTGCATTGGCATCATATAAAGTTCACAGCTCAGCACTTTTGATGTTACAAGAACAGGTAGCTTAATGGGTGGCTGCAAGTGGATCCCAGGTGGTATGATGGAACCCTTGGTGTGCCTTCCTTCACTAACCAATGTCTGTTCTTTCCTGCTTTTCAGTTTTGGTGTGAAGCCTGGTGACTTGAAATCCAGCCTGACCTCCTTTCCTCTTTCTCTCACCTTCGCTGCCATCAGGTAACCCTCTACTGGCTGGCCGCTCGTTCCTTTGGCGGTGCCTGGTACCTTCTTGTGGACTGCTCTGGTGGCCGGGAGAATTGAGGACTCCCGGGGAATCCGGATTCCCTGTCGTTTGGAGCTACGGCAGTCTGCGGGCTCTGGTGCCCGGTACGCTGTCTGGGAGAACCTCTCAACGGCCCCTCTTCCCAGACCGGCAGCTCTCCTGAAAAGCTCCTTCTTCCTTAACCCCTCTCTTCCTCCTCCATCCTTTCTCCCGGTCCCTCAGCCGAGCGACCTAGCAGCAAAGACCAAAAAGGTCCAAAACTTGGAGGCAAAAGCCCTCCTTGTTCCCCCTAGAGGTGTTTTTACTCCCTCCTGGGTAACCTCCCACCGTGTATACTAGTGTGGGAGTGCTGAAAATGAGTCCCACCCACCATCCTAGGGTCCACTTGCAGCTTCAGTATCTGCAACTTTTTTACGGGTGCAGTACCCCTCGGTGACGCCTGCTTGGCGGGGCGCCACATACCCACTTGATTAAATAAACTTGTCTGCGAGTATTTGTACCTGTTATCGGGAAATGAAAAGCATTTTTCTTTTATATTCAACATTAACTGGTAAACTATTTACATTCAAGAATATTTAGATTCCTTCCTATTTCTAGGAGGCACTTTCTTAGAACGTTACATATACACACATTGCAGTAATTAGTACTATAGACCCCACGGTCCTCGGGTCACCTGTTGGCAAAGTTCTAAGTCTCGAGTTGCACTATAACTCTGCATAAAAACATAATCTAACTTGGCCCAATGAGGTCCGGTACTAACTACGTGGGCCCAGTGGTAATGTATTGTCCAACACAGTCCAGTGTGTATTATCACCACTGGGCCGCTGCTCACACAGCACACATCAGCAATAAAACAGGGAAAAGTTCAAAATAAGAGTCTCTAAGTCTTCAGATGAAAACAAACATGGACTCACTCTTCATTCAGGGGCTTGGAAAAATGGAAAAGCAAAAATAAAGGGGCATGGTTGCTGGAAAAGGGGCTATATACAGGGCAATGTCTCAACAGTGGGAGTCTATTGCTGGGTGCAATGTCTCTACAACGGGAGTCTATTGCTGGGTGCAATGTCTCTACAACGGGAAATTCTTATGGCGAACCAGCCTAATGGGCCGGGGTACCACTCATAAGTGACCTGCTCACCTCGATAAAGGTCTATATCCGGGTGTCCTTGCCGCAGGTAGGATTCTAATCGCGTCTGGCGAAAAACACATCGTCTTGAAGTCGGGGTTCCCGTAGAAATCCCCATCCTTCGTCCTGGTACACGGAGATGACGGTTCCTTGGCGGCGTAGTTCTATTGAGAGCGGGGGCTGTGATCTGGCCTCGTCCCGTAGTTGCCTTGTTGCCTGCTCTCGCTGGAACCATTCCTCTCGGCGTCTTTGTCTAGCCACTTGGTCTCTCTCATTTAAGGCTGATTGAGACTGGTACTGTGGGGGTGGTGAGTTGCCGGTTGGGACTCTGGATACCACTCTGGTTTCCGCTGAGCTCACAGTGGCGGGGGCTCCTCGCTGCTGCCGCTACCACGCGGTCCACCACGCAGCTTCTGGGGTGTTTCCTCCTGAGGCTCCCTCTACATCCTCCGGTTCCTCAAAGTCTGTCTCATTGTACTCCTCCTCGACGACGACGCTTGGTGCAGTAGGGGACATCCGCGCTGCCTCCAGGGACGGTGGTGTTGTCGGGGGTTCCGTCTAAACTCCCGTGTCCTGGGTCTGAACGGGTGGTGGTACGGGTGGTAGAGAGGTGCAGTATTCCACAATGGCTTGCTCTGCTACCGCTACCTCTCGCGCTTCGCGGTCTTCTCTCATAGACGAAAGTTCATAAGTCCACTCCGCGCTCCACCGTCGGAACACCCACGCCAGGGCTTCTTTCATGTCCTGGTGGAGCCGTCCAAATGCGTCCCTCCAGTAGTCAGCATCCCCCTCTATAGTTAAGAGGGAAGCCGCTGTTGGGTCGCCTTGCGCGGCTCGGGCCTGTTCTTCGAGCTCGCGCACTACAACTCTCCAACAGGGTGCCGCCATGCTGCCGGGTATATAGGAGCCTTGGTGTTTCTGTCATTCTCTTTAGGGTTGGCTCTTTATTGGCAGCCACTCCCGAGGAACTTCCTGTGGGCCGCCCCCCTGATTGATTGATGGCAATCTGGGCGGCCACACTTTTTGGCGCCTTTGTCTTGGCCCTCCTACTTCTAGGGGCTGAGGCACACCCCCAGGCCTGCAAATGGCGTTTAGTACATGGCTACGGCGCCATCTTTGGTCCTCCTGCAGATATGGCGGGAACACATTTTTGGCGCCAAGCAATGGCGGTAAAAGTTTTTTTAAGCACAAGTCCAAGGCGCACAGTACCCGGTAATACCGGGCAAGAGATCCTGTTTGTGATGCCAGAAAAGATATGTCGAGCCTCAGGCTTTGGGATACTCGGGTATCAGGCTCCAAGGGGTTAACGCTCCTGTTGTCACGGGGAGTGGTGGACGCGCCTGATCCCATGTCCTGGGGGACTTCTTTGAAAAGGGGTATATTTACAGGGGATATTTACAAGTTGTCGTGACGCCACCTGTAGTTTCTGGTGAGGAGCGCCGCCACAGTCCGCCGGAGGTAAATGGTAATGCGGCAAGTTGGCAAAGTCCTCTACAGGTAGGGATGGACTTCCGGGGCAGCGTTCCGGTGAAGGGAACAAGTTCATGCAAAAGGAAACACAGGCAGAGGCAGAGTCACTGTCAGTATTCCAGGTTTTCCGGCTTGCCGTGTGACTATTTTGCCCTCAGTCAGCATGGAGATCATTGTTTTGTTTTGCCCTTCTTCCTGTCTCGTTTACATAAAGACCTGGCTCAGGTGAGCATTCATTGCTTGAGTATACTGGTTCCTGGTTTGCTCTTGCTCAGCTGTTCTCCTGGATTCACTCACTTCCCTGGAGCTCTGTGAGATCTCGGTTCACTTTACAGCTTCCTGCATTGTGCTTCTGGTGCCGCTGCTTATACCTTCAGGCTCGGACATTCAAGTTGGTGAGCAACTTCCCGGTTACTACCGTATGTACTGTGTGCTTTGTGGAACTTGTGTTTTCATCACCTACTCGGAACTGTGTTTAAACTTGTTACCCGGTCATCCGGGTGTGGGGACCTTTTGCCACGGACTATATCTTCCGGTCGCTCCGGTACCAGGACTTGTGCTATGGACTACATGCATCCGGATTTACCGGTTTTGGACTATTGGTTTTTCGGACTGCTTCCATAAGGACTGTGCTCGACGTTATATATATATTGGGGTTGTGTTATGTTGTGTGCTTTTGCTGTATACTAAGTTCACCTTGTTTGCTGTGTGTTTATAAATACTTTGCACCCAAGAACCCGTCTCTGCTCTTCATTGCCCTTAAGCGATCAGACTCCTCAAAACCTATACAATAGTATTACATTATACTCAAGCCCAAAAGAGGAGTCTGCTTAGGGCAATGACGGAGACACGGGTGGAGAAGCTTTTCTCCATGGTTAACTCCTTGCAGCAGGAGATGGAGGCGGTGCAAAATAAGGTCCTGGACATGGAGAGACAGTTAGGCCATGATCACCAGGCTGTGGGTCAGGCTCTCCGAGATGTGCAAACCAGAGTGGAGGACCTGGGAAAAATACCCACACCAGCCACCAGTATGCCTAAATTACCCCCGTTTCGGTTCAGTGGTGACCGTACTCAGTTCCGTGGGTTTATCAATCAATGTATGCTGTTTTTTGATGTACATGCTAACTATTTCCGGTCAGATCGGTCAAAAGTATTATGCATAGTCATGTTGTTAACATCACGAGCACTGGCTTTGGTCAATCCCATGATTGAAAGTCATGACATCCGTTTGAATAACCTGGATAATTTCATAACAGCAATGGCGCAAATGTTTGATGACCCTAATCGCCGTACCACCGCAGAAACGGCTCTGCTTTCCCTACGTCAAGGAAAGCGGTCTGTCATTGAATATGGTACTGAATTTAAAAGGTTAGTGGTGGATGTCGATTGGGAAAATAATGCGCTGTTATCAGTGTTCAAAAAGGGACTGTCCGGTTCCATTAAGGACGAGTTAGCTCGGGCCGAGTCTCCCCAGGACTTTGAACTGTTTCTGCAAAACTGCGTACGCATTGATACCCGATTGACGGAGCGTAGACAGGAAAAGTGGGCAGCTGTAAACCGGATGACTAATTCTGCTTTCCCTCCTAGAGAGCCCGCTACTAGGAGTTCACGGGAGGCCGAAGACATTCCCATGCAAGTGGACTCATTACAACGACGGGAAAGCAACGAACGTCGCGACTACCGGCTCCGTGAGCGTTTATGCTTTTATTATGGTCAATCTGATCATTTTATGATTAACTGCCCTAAATGCCCTAAACGTCCAAATAAGGTTCTAGCAGCTGTAACTGAGTGTGATAACACGGACGCAGAATCCAAGATCTCTGACTCAAGTATACACCTGGATGCGGTTTTTCCTTCTGTACTAATGTCAGCTTCACCTAAGGACAATTCTACCCATTGCTCTCTTCCAATTCAGATCCAGTGGGAGGGACAGTTAATTCCTACATCTGCCATGATAGACTCCGGGGCGGGAGGTAACTTCATGGACTCTTCTTTTGCCAGGAGACACGGTATCAAGTCACAACAACGAGTCTCACCGATAACCATGGAAACGGTGGACGGTTCTCCATTAGTTTCGGGACCTGTAGATCAGGAGACAGTACCCTCAACTGTGTAATGAAACCAGGTCATCAGGTGACACTGCCTTTTATGTTGATTTCTTCTCCTCACTTTCCAGTCATTTTAGGTCTCCCTTGGCTGCGGTCTGAAAATCCAATCATCAATTGGGAGACAAAGGAAGTATCTTTCCATCCCCAGGCCGGCCCGACCATCAGTCCAGCAGTACCGGTAACGTACTATGAGGAGGACATTATACAGGTACCTGTTCTCCCCCCAGTCTATAAGGAGTTTACAGATATATGCGACAAGAAAAAAGCAGACCAGCTTCCCCCGCATAGACCATACGATTGTCCCATAGACTTACTTCCAGGGGTCGAGATTCCGTTTGGTCCTGTCTACCCGTTGGCGGCTCCGGAGTTACAATCACTGAAAGACTATATCGATGAAAGTCTAGTCAAGGGGTTTATTCAACCTTCATCCTCACCCGCAGGGGCTCCCATCTTTTTCGTGAAAAAGAAAGATGGGACTCTGAGACCGTGTATCGATTACCGGGAGCTCAACAAAATAACCGTCCGGAACCGGTATCCGCTACCGTTGATTCCCGAACTGTTGGAGAGAGTACGGCAGGCCAAGATCTTCACTAAATTAGATATCCGGGGGGCATACAACCTGCTCCGTATACGTCCCGGAGACGAGTGGAAGACGGCATTCAGATGTCGCTATGGCCATTTTGAATACCTGGTGATGCCTTTCGGGCTCTGTAACGCTCCCGCTGCTTTTCAACACTTGGTCAATGATATCTTTAGGGATCTATTGGATCAGTTTATGGTAATATACCTGGACGATATCTTAATTTTCTCTGATTCCCTACAGGAACACCAGGAGCACGTAAAGGCTGTACTTACCCGTCTGAGAGATAAGCACCTATACATCAAGCTGGAGAAATGTGAATTCCATCGCTCACAGATCCACTTCTTAGGGTATGTTATCTCTCCTCAGGGATTAAACATGGAGTCCAGCAAGATCCAGGCGATTCTAGACTGGCCGGTACCAGGAAACATCAAGGAGGTACAACGCTTTGTCGGTTTCGCAAATTTTTACAGACGCTTCATTCGCAACTTCTCAGAGATTGTGCGTCCTATCACCTTGCTCACCAAGAAGGGGCAGAGGTTCGTATGGTCCACGCAGGCCCAGGAGGCTTTTGATCGTCTCAAGGTTTGTTTTACCTCGGCGCCCATACTGACACACCCGGATCTCGCACTCCCTTTCATTGTGGAAGTCGATGCTTCCGATAACGCACTAGGGGCTATCCTTTCACAAAGGACTGGGGACAAGGAACTCCTACACCCGTGTGCTTTCTTTTCTCGTCGGTTGTCCCCTGCAGAAAGGAACTATGATATTGCAGATAAAGAACTATTAGCCATTATTTCCGCGTTTAAGGAATGGAGACATCATTTGCAGGGAGCATCACAACAAGTGGTAGTTCTCACAGACCATCGTAACCTGGAATTCCTTAAATCTGCCAGGTGCCTGTCTCCACGGCAAGCCCGGTGGAGCCTGTTCCTTAACCAGTTTAATTTCATTGTCTCGTACCGTCCAGGGTCACGTAATTGGAAAGCGGATGCCTTGTCCCGAATCCACGCTGTGGACTCCGTGCCAGGAACCCCATCCAAGACCGTCTTATCGGATGCCAATTTCGTTGGAGTACTCCAGGACCGGGACCTGTGGAAGGACCTCAAGCTGGCCTATGACGGTGACGTATTCCTTGCTGCTCCACCCACTGACGTAAATCTGGTCCTTAAGAATGGTTTGTGGCTGAGGGAACAGCGTATCTATGTCCCGGATGCTGTAAGACTTCGGGTCCTCAAATTGGTCCATGATTCAGTGTTGGCAGGTCATAGGGGGGTACAGAAGACGCAGGAGTTCTTACGCCGTTTTTTCTGGTGGCCCACCTGCTTAAAGGATGTGAAAGACTATGTACACTCATGTGTGGTTTGTGCCCGGTGCAAAGTGCCTCGTGTTGCTCCTACGGGACTTCTTCAACCGCTACCCGTACCATCTCGCCCTTGGGGGTCTATCTCGATGGACTTCATTGTAGAGTTGCCTGACTCAGGGGGCCACAATACTATTTTGGTGGTAGTGGACCGATTAACTAAAGCGGCTCATTTCATACCATGTACCGGGCTCCCCTCCGCCGCAGAGACAGTAGATCTAGTAGTCCAGAACGTGTTTCGGTTACATGGGGTACCGGATGAGATCATCTCTGACCGGGGGGTGCAATTCACCTCCAAGTTCTGGAAGGGGTTTTGTGCTGCATTGCATATCGACATACGTTTATCTTCTGCCTACCATCCTCAGACAAATGGACAGACGGAACGGACTAATCAAACCCTGGAGCAGTACCTGCGATGTTATGTCAGCCATCTCCAAGATGATTGGTACAAGCTGCTTCCCCTGGCGGAGTTCTCATACAACAATACGCAGAGCAGTTCCACTAAGGTAACACCCTTTTTCGCCAACCTGGGTTATCATCCAACTATTTTACCTAGGTCGCCAGTTGCTACGTCGGTCCCCGCGGTTGGGGACAGAGTGATGATCCTACAGCAGAATCTGGAAGTGCTAAAGGAATCTCTGGCCTCGGCTCAGGAGCGTTACAAGAAGTCAGCGGATGTCTACCGAAGACCCGCACCCGTGTATAAGGTAGGGGATTCGGTGTGGTTATCCACGAAGAATCTGAAGTTAGGTGTTCCTTCACGAAAATTAGGACAGAAATTCATTGGCCCGTTCAAGATTACCGGAATTGTGAGCTCTGTGGCCTGTCGGCTGAAGTTACCACGGACTCTGAAGGTACATCCTGTTTTTCATGTATCTTTACTGAAGCCAGTTTTCCATAATACGTTTCAGGGACGCGTTGTGCCTCCCCCCCCCACCGGTGGTGGTTGATGGGCACGAACAGTTTGTGGTTCAGGACATCATCGACTCTCGGCTCCATAGGCATCGGCTTCAGTTTCTTGTTCATAGGCAGGGGTACTCTCCCGAGGACGATTCTTGGGAACCGGTAGGTAATATCTCCGCTCCCCAGAAAGTTGCACAGTTCCATCGGAGGTATCCGGACAAGCCTGGTCCGGGATCGTCCTGAGGCCGTTTTCAGGGGGGAGTAATGTCAGTATTCCAGGTTTTCCGGCTTGCCGTGTGACTATTTTGCCCTCAGTCAGCATGGAGATCATTGTTTTGTTTTGCCCTTCTTCCTGTCTCGTTTACATAAAGACCTGGCTCAGGTGAGCATTCATTGCTTGAGTATACTGGTTCCTGGTTTGCTCTTGCTCAGCTGTTCTCCTGGATTCACTCACTTCCCTGGAGCTCTGTGAGATCTCGGTTCACTTTACAGCTTCCTGCATTGTGCTTCTGGTGCCGCTGCTTATACCTTCAGGCTCGGACATTCAAGTTGGTGAGCAACTTCCCGGTTACTACCGTATGTACTGTGTGCTTTGTGGAACTTGTGTTTTCATCACCTACTCGGAACTGTGTTTAAACTTGTTACCCGGTCATCCGGGTGTGGGGACCTTTTGCCACGGACTATATCTTCCGGTCGCTCCGGTACCAGGACTTGTGCTATGGACTACATGCATCCGGATTTACCGGTTTTGGACTATTGGTTTTTCGGACTGCTTCCATAAGGACTGTGCTCGACGTTATATATATATTGGGGTTGTGTTATGTTGTGTGCTTTTGCTGTATACTAAGTTCACCTTGTTTGCTGTGTGTTTATAAATACTTTGCACCCAAGAACCCGTCTCTGCTCTTCATTGCCCTTAAGCGATCAGACTCCTCAAAACCTATACAATAGTATTACAGTCACTTTTCCTCCGGGTACATTACTGCTGACTTGCATTGGCATCATTCAAAGTTCACAGCTCAACACTTTTGATGTTACAAGAACAGGTAGCTTAATGGGTGGCTGCAAGTGGATCCCAGGTGGTATGATGGAACCCTTGGTGTGCCTTCCTTCACTAACCCGTGCCTGTTCTTTCTTGCTTATCAGTTTTGGTGTGAAGACTGGTGACTTGAAATCCAGCCAGACCTCCTTTCCTCTCTCTCTCTCCTTCGCTGCCGTCAGGTAACCCTCTACTGGCTGGCCGCTCGTTCCTTTGGCAGCGCCTGGTACCTTCTTGTGGACTGCTCTGGTGCCCAGGAGAATTGAAGACTCCCCAGGAATCCAGATTCTCTGTCGTGCTTGTAGCTACAGCAATCTGCATGCTTTGGTGCCCGGTAAGCTGTCTGGGAGAACCTCTCAACGGCCCCTCTTCCCAGACCGGCTGCTCTCCTGAAAGGCTCCTTACTTAAAGGGATCCTGTCACCTCCAAAACGCCTCCTAAGCTAGCAAAACATGTCCCTGCCTCATCCCATCACTAATCCCACACTTCTTTTTTCTCCTAAAAGCATCCTGTGAAAGTGCATAAAAACGTTTTAATACTTACTCATTAGTGATTATAATTAGCAGGGGCTATATTCTTTAGTCACCAGGGCAGGCTGTTTTGCAGCCTCGAGGATCCACCCTCTCTCTGTCTGTTTGCTCTCCTTGTGCAGGCTTCACCCTCCCCCCTCTCTATCACTCACAGAATGCAAATCATTAGTCCTGTCTTCAGCTGCACATCACAGCAGCACAGACAGAGAGAGGGTGGATCCTCGAGGCTGCAAAACATGCCTTGGTGACTAAAGAGTATAGCTCCTGCTAATTATAATCACTAATGAGTAAGTATTAAAACATTTTTAGGCACTTTCACAGGATGATTTTAGGAGACAAAAGTAGTGTGAGATCAGTGATGGGATGCTGCAGGGACATGTTTTGCTAGCTTAGAAGGCGTTCTGGAGGTGACAGGATCCCTTTAACCTGTCTCTTCCTCCTCCATCTCTCCTCCCGGTCCCTCAGCCAAGCGACCTAGCAGCAAAGACCAAAAAGGTCCAAAACTTGGAGGCAAAAGCCCTCCTTGTTCCCCATAGAGGTGTTTTTACTCCCTCCAGGGTAACCTCCCACCGTGTATACTCGTGTGGGAGTGCTGAAAATGGGTCCCACCCACCATCCTAGGGTCCACCTGCAGCTGGAGTATCTGCACCTCTTTTACGGGTGCAGTACCCCTCTGTGACGCCTTCTTGGAGGGGCGCCACACTTTCAATTCCACCCGTCCCACCTTTATGACCACCTTTTTGAATCTCATCTGTGGCACAGGCTGACCATAATTAGCATATATAGTAAAACTTTCATCTGGGTGGTGTAAAATGTCAGAGTCTGCCCAGTATCTCTTGTAAAGGATATATGGCTTCGTTGTCACCTGTGAGCCAGTGTCCATTAAAGCGTACATGGGAATGCCATCTAGCATGACAGGCAGGACTGGGTGTCGTCCCACATACCTGTCACGCCAGTTCGGTGGGCCAGGTTGTCTCATTCCTAAGGGGTGGCCCGCTGCCCCAGTGTACTCTCATTTAAAGTACAGAGTTTTGCAATATGGGTTGGCTTGTCGTAGCGGTGGTAGATGGTACTTCCTTCAGGGTCATAGCGATCGCTGGGTTGTCCTCTGGTAGGTGGGTTCCTCCTCTGTCGCATCCACGGGATGTCCTCTCGACTGGAAGCCAACTTGATCTTCTCCGCTGGTTTGGATCCTTGCATCGCTTGCATAGCTTTGGCCATCTCAGCCATGCCCTTAGCCAGTGCCTCCACCTTAAGTGTAGGGCCTCAGTAGTGATAGGCTCAAGAATCTGTGCACTGGCCCCTACCGTGGCCTGTGGGGTTTGCGCCCCATCTTGATGGTAGGCTATTGCCAGGCATTGTGAAAGTTCTGGGCCACTGGCTGTTTCTTCTTGCAGTATCCTTATGGCCATGTACTTAAATTGTGCAAAGTCTAGATCAGGGTTCGGTTTGGCCATCGTACATAGCTGGATTCTGTGGGCAGGGGATAGGAGCCTCTCAATAAATTGTTTAATGAGCAACTTGTTCTCTTCCGGTACACCATTGCGCTCTGTCTGTTTCATTGCCCTCAGCACTTCCTGGTGGTTTAAAGAAAAGTCTCTTCTGCTGTCCTGCACCCTCTGTTTACACCCAAAGGATATTATTTTTAACTTTGCAGCATAACAGGTATCAAAGGTGACTTTCAGTCTGGCCATGAGATGTTCAAAAGTGTCTTTATCAGTGCCCGGCTAGGATTTAACTCCCGCTGGGCCGCACCAGTTAATTGCCCAATCAATATACTGACTTGTTGGTCTTCTGTCAGGGAATACACTTTATACAGGCTTTCTAGTCTATCCCTGAAGTCTGTCAGGGTGTATGATTCCCCTATGTATTGCAGAAACCACATCTCCCCTGGTGTATACGGCATCAGGAACGGCATTACCAAGGCTATGGCTGGCACCACAGCGTTGGCTAGGGCTCCGGCTGCTACTTGGGCTTCACCCGGTGCTGCGGACTGGGCTGCAGGAAGCTGCTTAAATGTGGCACTGGAGTTTCTCTACTTCCTTAGTGAAGTGGCTTACAATCTCCTCACCTACTTCGCTGTCTCCATAAGGTTGATAGCAAGTTCCCAGACCTTATTATTTATAGAATTATACAATGGTATAGAGTTGGAATAAGCAGGATTTACAAAATCATTCCAGACATATGTCTGTCCAACCTCTGTGTGAAAGACTTCCATAGAAGGGGAACGCTCCACCTGGGGCGCAAATGTAATGAATATCTGATAAGAGCCCTAGAGAAGTGATGACAATGGGCAACCAAGAGATGGTGGCCTCGAGTCAGGCTTAGTGTTAAAAAGGACAAAACTTTCTGACTTTTATCTATGGTGTATGAGTATTATAAGAAACAGAGATGTCTCCTGTCCTGACTAAGGTGGTGGAGGACTTCATGTGTCCAGTAACTATAGCGGACGCCCATTTCTAAATTATTCTGGGTTTCCTATGGCCCTAATGGGTCAAAGACAGTAGAACTAGCAGTCCTAATCATATCCCAAACTGTCACTACAAAACAATAACTAATGGGGGTGCAGGTAATGCAAACGAACCTCGATGCTGCGTACTTGTCTTCAGTCTGCTAACACTTACAGGAGATTTATGGACTGGTTGCCCCCATAACATGCAAGTCTATAGTAGACAGCAGCACCATCAGCTTTTTGCCACCTTTTTATGTGGGGACTCTGCACATGATTGGTCCCATCTCCATACATCCCCCAATAATGGGCGGTCATAATAGGGAAATCCAGGGATGTGAGTAATCCATTTCAGATGTTGGAGGTGTTCTCAGTGGTCAGAAATCCCTAAAGAGACCCTGCCATGTTGCATAAATCTGTACTTTGTTATTTTACTTGGTGAAAATGTCACTGATCTGAATCCAGAGTAGTTTCTTGTTTTCCTGTCCCTTTGCCCCCCTACCCTGTATGGAAATTGTCTTTTTAGCCAAGTGCGTTAAGAGGAATGGAATATATTAACTAATTCAACTCCATCTCCACCAACCTGTGGACAGAAGTGTGTACATCTCCTCCGATGGAGGTGGCTCTGCAGGTCATTATGAGACATATAGGGATTGTCCAGCCCCGGTCACTTCTGCACCAGACGGTGACTTTGCTCTGGGAGATACTGGCCAGGACATGTATATGATTAACATAAATCGTGTATCTGTCATATTCTAATAAATAGGTACAGAATTTGACACTAATCCCTATAAGTTTCTTTAGTTACTACAAACGGTCTTAATGAATGAGCCATTGTGATCATTCTTGAATGAGCCCCATGTTTTATACCAGGACCCCGTGGTTACTTGTTGCCCCCTGTGACACCTCATATTTTGTATCTCTGTGACCCGCTCTTCAGTCTTCTTTAAAGTAGTGTTATATAAGATCTATACAATGTAAGAGCCTCCATAACACTAGTGATGTAACATGGGACAGGTGACGTTATCAAGGCTGGAGTCATGTGATCTGCACTGTGTACAGCGTCCCCTATAGGCCCTTGTCCTGCTGCACCAGCCGCCATGTATGTAGATGAGACTCTTTATTAGATGCCGGATCAGCAGCCAAGTAGTTCTGGAGTATTGAGCCATTTTCACTGTGTAGGGTGAAGTGCAGACAAATAAAACACACACCACAGTAACTAAAAGTGGTGCTGGAGTTCATCCATTTCCTTACTGAAGTGCAAATTTGCATATTTCCTTGAGGAGGGATGTGGCTTTAAATCTCCTTACCTACTTAACTGTCTTTTTATGATTGCAGGCAAACTCCTCTCCATAAGGTAAATAGCAAGTTCCCCAGACCTCGTCTTAGCTCACTCACACAGCAAGGTCAGAATATCCCACAAACTACACTGATGAGGGCAGTTCCCCCGAAATGCAGCGTCTTTAGTTTGGGGTTTTGATCTGGCACAAATCCTTAGTCATATTAAAAGGCTTGTCAGACAGCGACTATGACTTTGAGGAGCTACCTAAAGGTGGTGCTGGAGTTCATCTACTTCCTTACTGAAGTGCAAATTTGCACACCACAGTATATTATCTGTAATTTCTTTTTTTATTGGAATAGCAATAAGCAACATTGTAATGATAATATTACCGGCCCTGTAATAAATTAAAGGTCACAGTGACTCTCAGGTCTGGCTCCAATGGAAGCCACAGAACTTGCTGCGGATATTGCAGACCTGATGAGCCACCAGACCCGAAGATCCAGAGGAAGGCGAAGAAAACCCCCGGAGAGTTCTACCTCTGGGGGAAAAAAATTCCTTCCTGACCCCAATTGTGGCGATCGGATATCTCCCTGGATCACGTCTGTCCTGCTGCTTATTGCTTGTATGTCTGTACATCAGGGGCGGACATAGAGGCCCTGGTGCCAGAAAAATAAATGGGCCCAGAGCAGTTCAATATCTCATCATAACGTACAATTCTACCTGCTCTGGAGGTGGTAATGGGCCATCTTGTTTCTTGGGCCCCAGTAGGACAATGGTATATCCGTCTCTGCTGTACGTAATAATTAAGATCAGGAAACCAAACCTGGAAAGAAAAAGACATGCAGCTTGCTCCTAGGAGCTCACAATTTAATACAATAATTCTTATCTATCTTATAGGATTTCAGCATCTGTCTAGACCTGCATCCCACCATAACAACCACTACAGAGTAATTCCTGAAGGATGAAATCATAACCTGTGACATATAACCTGTGGTCTCAGGGCATTGAGTGATGTTCAAACTGCTGGGGTGCAGCTTTGGGAACCTTAATTTCAATGATGTCTCAAAAAGCTAAAAGGGTCTTCAGTAGAGATGGGTCGAGCTGGGCTGTGAGACGGTCTCCTCTGTAGAGGTATGTAGTGTCATTCTTCCTTTGGTTCCAATTTTACTGCAATGAGAAACAGGGCACATTAGTAATTTCCAGGCAATCAAGATCAATACAATCATTCCTATCACTACCATGATAAGCTTTAGCAAAGTGGAGAATATATTATTTACCAAACTCCTATAGACCCCTATACTGTAAAAGGGATTAAAACCCTCTTTGGATATATCTCTAGCATTTTGTTGCAGCTGTGTTATCTTCATCTAAGCATTCAGTAAATCTGTAATAAAGTTAGTATACATACACTTAACCCTCATTCTTGTGTATCCAACAGGATGACGACCGCAAACCAGACCTTCATCCCACCACAGAGCCACTTAAATCATAAATTATTTACTTCTGCTAAAATTTTAAACTTTATTTATGCACTTATGCAAGGATACATACAAAAACCAATAAAAACTGAGTGCACAGAAAAGTGTGGGGAAGGAAGGAGCTGGCCTTAGTACTTGTGCCTCCCTCCTTGCTCTATCTGCCAGCGGGGGTCGGCACCCTAAAATCGATATGGTGCCCCCACTCGTCGGCAGCTCACCATATGCTTGCCCTAAACCCTCAAAGGTGGTGTCTATTGGGAAGCCCAGTCACAACCTGTGTCTCAGTGTTAAAAAGACTCAGACCATGCTGACAAGTACACATATGACATACTTAGTAAATATATGTACATAACCTACTGTCTCCTATTTTCAGTCGGCCACCCTCTCTTAGTGGTATCGATATGGTGGCTGTACTTATACTGATACATGTCAGGAAAGTCACAGTGGTACTGGTACTTAGCTCAAGGATGGTGCTATGAGTCTCTCCCCGCGCCTCGACGCGTTTCTCATCATCAGGAGGCTTGATATGATGTTTCCATAGCTGCGGTCATTGCCCGTGCACAAGAAAGCTGATATGCTGAGGGGAGCCTCCATGATGTCAAATGCTCCCTTATATCTGGTCTAGAGCTGTCAGTACCTCCCCTACTTCCTATGTCACTTCCTGTGTGACTACCTATACTGTTTGCTCTCCAGCAACGCTCCAAATAAGGGCCAAAGATGGAGCGCGCTGTTAGTGATGTTAAGTCAGATATCAACCTGTATCTCCACCGGCCGTCGGGTGCATATATCAGGCTTATCGGCCCGGTGGAACGCACGCCGACTTTTCCAACATGGCCGCTGGAACGCACGCGTCACAATGAGCGACGCGCACGGACATCGCGCATGCGCGTACGCGGCGGCATATGTCATGACGCGTCAAACGACCGCGCTTGCGCGGGATCGCTCGGCCGCTATGTTGTTACTAGGGAACCAAGGGGCAGTACGAACAGGCCGGCTGTGGCGATATTCTCCCACAGGCCAGGCACCACAATGGTGGCCGGATAGAAGAACAAGGCACATTATTTAGGACCAGAGTGTAAACAGAGAGGAATTGATATCAAAAGGCCCAAAATGGTGCCATTATATTCACAAAATAACATGGGAGGACCAGGGATCCTAGGACTGGCAACATCTCACCGGGTATACATTAAAGCGATAGTTACACTCACATACTATGAATGGAACGCCAGTTAGATCCAGGTACCGTCATGCCCTATTTTACAGAAAACATGCGAACGACATCTGTTCGTTAATCCCCCAGGGGATTACACCACAGAGCCACTTCGAAGTTAATCCCTGGGTCATGAAATCACCCTCGGTGACAAAGTGAGGGGCTATGCCCCCTCAGGATATTCAAACTTCTAGACAAAGTACCTTGAGGTACTTTGTCCAGAAGTTTGATTGATAACCGCAGTGACCTGTGGAAGTACGGTCCCAGCAGCAGCTGCATTTTCTGAGCGATCAAGCTGGTTGTGTGTGACACAACCTTATCAGGTGAGCAATTCTGATTTTTGAACCTTTAATCTTGTCTAAAGAGATAAGACCCTATTGCGCATTCTCAACCCTTTTGATACCCCTCAGGATATTGACTGTTCTAGGAATGCTGCTGGGGGTGAAGCTGTGGGCCCCTTTTTTCAGAGATGATGTCCTCCACCCAACTCTCAAAAAGCTGAGTTGGTCTTCTCAGGAGAGATGGGTAGTCGAGCTAGGCTATCAGACGGTCGCCTCTCTTGCTTTTGTGTACTGTGTTTTTCCAAAAATAGACCCTCCCCAGAAATAAGCCCTAGCAGATTTTTTTAGAGTAGGCTTGAAATATAAGCCCTACTCCAAAAATAAGCCCTAGCCCTTTTTCCAGGGGTCAAAAGAAAATAAGACAGTGTCTTTTTGGAAAAACACAGTAGTGTCATCTGTCCTATGGTTCCGAGGTAGAATTCATGATCTGCAATAAGAAACATGGCACATTAGTAATTTCCAGCCAATCAAGATCAATACAATCATGGCTCAGTGGTTAGCACTGCAGACTTGCAGCGTTGAGGTGCTGGGTTCAATTCCCACCAAGGACAACATCTGCAAGGAGTTTGAATGTTCTCCCTGTGTTTGTGTGGGTTTCCTGATTTCCTCAAAAAAATCACCGAAAAGAGGACAAAAATTCAGAAAAACTCACCGAAAAATAGCCATGTAAAACATCCAATGCACCTAGCAGGAGGTTAACAGCTCCGCTGAGAGTTAACACAAGTGTCTGAATACTGATGCTCAATCTCCTGCAACCAACCAAAGCTATGGGGGTGATTGTGGCACCTGCGTCCAGCCATGCTATGGGGGAGGTGACTGATGGTATTTATAGACACAAGGTTATCATTGGGCATCAGTCATCCAGGCACATGTGACGTAAAGTGTCAGATTGCAGCCTATTGGTCACGCCCTGCTATTAGATCAGGCGGGCTGCACCACACTATGTATATGCATCACAAATGACCGACACCCCCCAGAGGGCTCAGCCACATACTGCAAAAGATAAAAAGGTGCAATAAAAGATTAAGAGGTGTTTGTGGATATTTGGCCAAATACGTAAGCTAACTAAGTCCCAAGTAAGTCCTAACCATATATTTGTTTAGTGGTAAGCCACCATTCAGAAAAATTCACCGAAAAGAGGGCATCAATTCAGAAATAATCACCAAAAAATAGCCATTTAAAACATTCATTGCACCAAGCAGGAGGCTGTCAGCTCCGCTGAGAGATAACACAAGTGTCTGAATACCAATACTCAATCTCCTGCAATCAACCAAAGCTATGGGGCGGTTGTGGCACCTGCGTCCAGCCATGCTATGGAGGAGGTGACTGGTGATATTTATAGACACAAGGTTATCATTGCGCATCAGTCATCCAGGCACATGTGATGCAAAGTGTCAGATTGCAGCCTTATGGTCACGCCCTGCTATTAGATCAGGCGGGCTGCACCACACTATGTATGTGCATCACAAATGACCGACCCCCCCAGAGGGCTCAGCCACATACTGCAAAGATTTCCGGTGTCCTCCCATATTTCAAAGACAAACTGATAGTATGTTTAGATTTTGAGCCCCAAGAGGGAACAGTGTTGCAAAATGTATGTAAAGCTCTATGGAATTAATAGCGCTATATAAATGAAAAAATATTATCATTGTCCTATCACTACCACGATGAGCTTTAGCAAAGTGAAGAGTACATTGTTTAATCAAACTCCCATAGACCCCATACAGGAGAGTGGATTTCATCCCTCCCCTGACTGAAAATTTTATTTGTCCATCTTCCGCTCAGAAAGGGGAAAATGCATCTTCCCCACTAAAATGTGTGTTCCTGTACCCGAAAATAGCTCCAGAGAATTGTGGCGAAGAGTCCTTGGGACTTGGTGCAATTTCCGAACATTTTCCAAGTTCCAGGAATTTGAGGGGAAAAATCCAGTTTTTGTACCCGAAAATAGTTCCAGAGAATTTTGCTGAAGAGTCTTCTCAGGAGAGATATGTAGTCAAGCTGGTGCAATTTCTGAAAACTTTGGTGCAATTTCTGATAATTTTCCAGGAATTTGAGGGGAAAATTCCAGCTTTTGTGCCTGAAAACAGTACCAGGCGATCACGCTGAAGAGTCCTTGGGACTTGGTGCAATTTCTGGAAATTTTCCTTTTTCCATGAATTTGAGGAGAAAATTCCAGTTTTTGTCCCCGAAAATAGTTCCAGAGAATTGCGCTGAAGAGTCCTTGGGACTTGTAAAAATGTCTGAAAATATCAGACTTCCATGTTTAGAGAGGAAAAGTCCATGCCCGAAAATAGCTCCAGAGCGTCAGATTCATTTTCTCTCAGGTCCCGCTGAGGCCCCTGTATCTCTCAGGGGGACCTCTCAGAAAATGAATGCCGCCCTCCAGCTCCATGCGAATTGGCCGACTACCGGTTATATTACTGAAAAACGGCCACAAGATGCCATCACTGAGGCAAAAAATTCAAGAGGACCGGAATGAAGATGAATCCAGCCCCGGTGTCTGCCCAGTAGTTCCAGGAGCTTGGGTACTTTACAGCCTCAAACAAGGCTAAGCCGCCTGGTGTAACGCTACCCAGCAATTCCAATTGCCACAGCGCGGGTTTGATCCACGAGAGAGGGTCACCTCTTGAGACCCCAAACATGAGGCTGAATGACAGGTACTTTGAGTCGGGTGCAAATTTTGGCTCAGAGCCCCAGTTCAGTCCGAGGTCCGTACTTCAGCTGATCCCCTGGCTTCTTCCGCAGCTCCTGTGGGGGGGAGATTAAGCCAGGAGAAGGCATCCCAACTTGGTGCTCATCCGACGGACACCCAAGTCCGGTAGGCCCCAGTGCACAAATGTTTTTACCTCCTCCTTCTCCGATCGATCTGGCTCAGCGCCACCGGGTGGGGAGGTTGTGATGCTTGCTTGGCCCGGGCTTTGGAGCCCATGCTGGCTACAGGTGAGAGGCTTGCCTTCCTCCTCAACCCCGGGGTTACCCCACAGTGGCAACCAATGCCGGCCCTGACTCCCTTGCGCGGAGGCGGCCTAGCTGCGGTGAGTTTGACCCAACCCGAGCTTTTTCCCCCTCTGTCTCCGGAAGGAGGGGGTGGCATGAATGAAAGCGGTCAGAAGACCCGCACCTGGGCAAGCTCCACGGTGGCTCAGGCGCAGGTGCCTGTCATTCACACCGCTCCCCGTGCAGGGAAGCACACCGGTCTTCTCCGAGGGCGGTCTTTCCAGAGGTTCCCAGCGGGAAAGCAGCGATGATGGGTGGCGTTTCCATCCCTGCTGCTGGGCTTATCCCCTTCGTTACCCCGGTCTATCCCGAGCCCCCCATGTAATGGGTGGTACGGAGGAGGTGTGTGGAGGGCGAGCGCACGTTCGCTCAATCCGGGGCGGATGTCCCCCCGGCGCGGCCTTTCCCGTCCTCTTACCCATCCAACCCCAGGGCGGCTCGGAAGGGGAGAATGAGAGAGAAAAAGCTGAGGAGACGGAGAGCGAGAGATGGAGAGAGAAAAAGAGAGAGAGGGGACATGAGAGCAAAAAGGGAAGATGGAGGGAAAAAAAGGGAGAGAGCAAGATGTTTTTCCTGGGTAGAGGAGACAGGGGCCACCACGTGCCTTTACAAACCTTCCACACAGCCGCACCCGTAGCCATAGCCCACCTGGGGTGGCGAAAAGAAAGGCAGAAAACACTGTTCGCTGAGGCACAGGGGCGAAGCAGGTCGAGGACTAAGCCATTAGGGGACGCCGACACGGTCAGACCAAACAACCAGGAGACCTCCGCGTCGCCTGGTTCACATCAGAGCCGTGGCAGGCCCCGAGGGCCATTCCGCCTCTCCCGATTCCAGCACCCGTCCGCCAGCTGGGCCGAGGACCCCCGCGGTGGAGACGGGACTAATCCAGATGGAGGTTCCATGCTAGGCCACCTGACCGCTCCAGCACCACACCCTGCTCTGCAGCACCCCAGGTGCGGCAGGTCCAGCGGCAGAGGTTCGGGTGCGGCTTTCCTCCCGAGGCTAGTCTCCTTGGTTCTGCATCCTGCCAGGGTGCTTCCAGACGCCCGCCGCTCTGGACACTGCCTGTGGGCCGAGGACCCCCGCGGCGGATTGTGGGACTAAGCTAGATGGAGGCGCCATGCTAGGCCACCTGACCGCTCCAGTGCCCCCCAAATCCCAGGTGTCGCTCTGCGCCCGGGTGCGGCGGGCCTGGCAGTGGAGGTTCGGCTGCGGCTTCCCACTGAAGGCCAGATTCCTCAATTCCGCGCCCCGACAGTGTGTTTTCCAGACTCTGGCATGCCTTTTTCCCGACCGGGTTCCCTTTCGCTCTCCGTCGAGGTGCAGGCCCTTCTGTCTCCCGCCGCTCCTGCCCTTCGCAACTCCCGAGTCTCGTTAATCCCCGAGTCCTTCTCCGGGCGCCTCTGGCTGCGTAGCATGTCCTCTCCCTCTCTTTCCCTCTCCCTCCTTCTCTTAACCCCCACCCTCCCTCTGCGAACCCTTTCCCCCCTCTCGACCTCGACACGTCTGGAAGCGGCTTTCCCCTTCGGTTGCGCTTCTCCTGACGTCGTGTCGATGGGCTACCTGGTTGATCCTGCCAGTAGCATATGCTTGTCTAAAAGATCAAGCCATGCACGTGTAAGTACACACGGACGGTACAATGAAACTGCGAATGGCTCATTAAATCAGTTATGGTTCCTTTGATCGCTCCAAACCGTTGACTCAGATAACTGTGGCAATTCTAGAGCTAATACATGCAAATGAGTGCTGACCGCCAGGGATGCATGCATTTATCAGACCAAAACCAATCCGGGATCCCAGGTGTGGCGTCTGGACGGTCCTCTGCGGCCTCCCCCCTGCCGTGCTCTCCCCGTAAGCATTGCGACTCTGGGTAACCTCGTACCGATTGCACGTCCCCGTGACGGCGACAATCCATTCAGTTGTCTGCCCTATCAACTTTCGATGGTACTTTCTGTGCCTGCCATGGTGACCACGGGTAATGGAGAATCAGGGTTCGATTCCGGAGAGGGAGCCTGAGAAACGGCTACCACATCCAAGGAAGGCAGCAGGCATGCAAATTACCCACTCCCGACCCGGTGAGGTAGTGACGAAAAATAACAATACAGGACTCTTTCGAGGCTCTATAATTGGAATGAGTACACTTTAAGTCCTTTAACGAGAATTTATTGGAGGGCAAGTCTGGTGCCAGAAGCCGCGGTAATTCCAGCTCCACTAGCATACACTAAAGCTACTGCAGTTAAAAAGCTCATAGTTGGATCTTGAGATCGAGCTGGCAGTCCACTGTGAGGTGTGCTACCGCCAGTCCCAGCCCCTTTGCCTTGGGGCACCTCCCTGATGCTGTTGACTGACTGTCCCGGGGGCCCGAAGCATTTATTTTGAAAAAATTAGAGTGTTCAAAGCAGGCAGCCACGACTGAATGCTCCAGCTAGGAATAATGGAATAGGACTCCAGTTCTATTTTGTTGGTTGTCAGAACTGGGGCCATGATTAAGCGCTGCTAAAGGTGAAATTCTTGGACCGGCACAAGACGAACCAAAGCAAAAGATAAAGTCGTAGTTCTGACCATAAATGATGCCAACTGGCGATCCGGCGGCGTTATTCCCATAACCTGCCGAGCAGCGTCCGGGAGTCTTTGGGTTCTGGGGGGAGTATGGCTGAAAAGCTGAAACGAAAAGGAATTGATGGAAGGGCACCATCTGGAGCGGAGCCTGCGGCTTAATTTGACTCAACTCGGGAAACCTCACCCGGCCCGGACACGGAAAGAATTGACAGATTGAAAGCTCTTTCTCAATTCTGTGGGTGGTGGAGCATGGCCGTTCTTAGTTGGTGGAGCAATTTGTCTGGTTAATTCCGATAACGAACGAGACTCCGGCATGCTAACTAGCTACGCGACCCCCGCGGTCCGTGTCCAGCTTCTTAGAGGGACAAGTGGTGCTCAGCTACGCAAGATCGAGCAATAACAAGTTGTTGTCCGGGGCTGCACGCGCGCTACACTGAATGGACCAGCGTCTGTCTACCCTTTGCCGACAGGTGTGGGTAACCCGCTGAACCCCGTTCATGATGGGGATCGGGGATTGCAATTCTGCCCCGTGAACGAGGAATTCCCAGTAAGTGCGGGTCATAAGCTCGAGTTGATTAAGTCCCTGCCCTTTGTACACACTGCCCATCACTACTACTGATTGGATGGTTTAGTGAGGTCCTTGGATCTGTGATGACCATCCGCTGTGAGGCTGAGCTGCTGGTAAGGCAGCACCCCGAGAAATCCCGAGACCCTTAACCCCTATACAGGGATCTGGAATTACAGCGGAGCCCAGGAGGTAGCTACCTATGAGAGCAGCAGAGCAGGGAGGTCGTCTAGGAAGGGAAAAATCAGGATCCGAAGAACGTAGTCAGGAGTCCGAGTCAAAACCGAGAGGGCAGCGAAGGTACAAAATCGTCAGGCGGTAACAGAGTCGAAAATCCAGGCAAAGGTCAGAGTCAAAACCAAACACACACTATATCACTGGGGAACCAAAACTATATCTGGTGGCCTGCAAGACAGCCTCCAATTTATTTGAAGGGCGCGGTCACCTCCCATAGGCTGGAGCTCACAGCCTGATGATCTCATCCGGACCGCCCCTAGAACCAGGCCAGATGGTGATGCACGACTGGCTCCACCCACCCCACCTCTGACAGAAGAACGAAGGCTGCGCCTAACAGACACCTAACAGGGCCCACTCCTCTGCGACCAACACCACCCAAAGGGGAAACACAGCGGCGCCCAGTGACAGAGGCAGACGTCGCGGGAGCAGTTCCATATGAGGACAAGGCCCTCCTATCACCGGCGCCATCAGCCGAAGGAATCCGGCTCCTTCCAGTGGCCGAGGCAGAAACACCAGCCACCGAGTCTAACGGCGACGTGACAGGATCGGCCCTGCCGTGGTCCGCCAAGACCCTGGCGGAGAGCCAAGGAGACGATCGAACATGACTATCTAGAGGAAGTTAATGTCCTAACAAGGTTTCCGTAGGTGAATATGTGGAAGGATCATTAACATGAGAGAGTCGAGGCATGGGCCCCACCGCCGGCCGCCCTCGAGCCGCTTTTGGAAAGCAACCTCTCCCCCGAGGAGGCACAGGGCGAGAAGCTCTGCTCCGCCGGCGCTCCGCTGTCCGGTGGGGGATGACGACGCGGAGAAAGGGTTCATCCCTCCACCGTGTGTGGTCCCCTGCCCAGGAAAATCACCTGCCCCATTAGGCATTCCCGGGTACCGCTTGCCCCTGCCTGCTCTGGGGGTCCCCCACCCACTCGCCTTCCCTTCAGGGGAAGGGTCGGGCACTGGGGACCGCGCACGCGCGTGGGGCAGTAGGCCAAGGGGCCTCGAGCCCTTCTCCGTCATCCTCCCTGCCGGAGGGAGGGACGTCAGAGGCCGAGCGCCCGGGGCAACAGGGCCCGACAGGAAACCCCCCACCCTACGCCTTTACAATCCACTGCCGGCCGACACATTCTAAAAGGCGGCTGCACCTGTCAGCTTCCACCACTTATCCAGAAAAAAAAAGCGACTTAACGGCGGATCACTCAGCTCGCGCGTCAATGAAAATCGCAGCTAGCTGTGAGAATTAGTGTGAATTGCAGGGACACATTGATCATCGACACTTCAAATGCACCTTGTGGCCCTGGGTTGCTCCTTGAGCAACGCCTGTCTGAGGGTCGCCTCTCCGTCGATCACCTCTGTGGCGCCACTGGGGCTCGCAAGCAAGAGAGGGGCAAGATCATCTCTCCCTCTCTGCTCCCCCAAGGCCAGACCCGCACCCTCCCGAAAAGGGTGCACCCTCTGTCAGTCGGCGAACCCGTCCCTCGGAGATCACCGCAAGGTTGTCTGTAGAGACACAGGGGCTGTCTCACGGAGCTTCTTCCTCTTTTCCTTCCCCTTTGCCGGGGAGGAAGGGGGGGATGTGGATTCGCCTCACCAACCCCGGGAAAACTCGACTAAAGACCTCAGATCAGATATGGCGACCCGCTGAATTTAAGCATATTACTAAGTGGAGGAAAAGAAACTAACCAGGATTTCCTCAGTAACGGTGAGTGAAGAGGGAAGAGCGTAGTGCCGAATCCCCGTCCGCCCTGCAGGCGTCAGGAAATGTGGCATACGGGAGACCGGACCACCACGCCGTCGCTCAGGGGCCCGAGGGCTACTAATAGTGGCACCAGCCCGCGGACGGTGGTAGGCCGGTAGCAGTCCACGGCTATATTACGTTGGCCGTATGTGTATGTATGTATCATAGCTTCGCCCCCTCCCGTAGCCTCATCCCTCCACATAGCTCCACCCTCTCCACTGGCATGGCTATGTGGAGGGGGCAGGGCTACTGTGATGGCTGGGGCCATGTGAAAGGGGCGTATCTATGTGGTGGTCAGGGCTACCGCTGGGGGCAGCTATGTAAAGGGGTGGGGCAATGTGGAGGGGCGGAACTATGAAGGAGTGGGCAAAGCTATGACCATATATGGGCATTATGCCCGGGCAATGCTGGGCTCTACATCTAGTCTTAAATAAAGCTTAGACATATACATTCATTCCTATGTATCTAATAGGATGACACACCTGTCCAGACCTGCACATCCCCCACAAGAACCACCATAACCAGTGACAATATGGGGCGCCACAGTCCCCCCTGTGGTCTCATGGCATTGAGTGATGCTCAAACTGTTGGGTGCAGCTGTGTATTTTCATTCACGTGTTGTCCTATTGACGTTCGTTTTTTCACTATTTAATGGGTGGGAAAAGCTTGGATTTTGCTTTATTTATTTTTTGCGCATGAGATAATAAAGATGCTCCACTGATGGTCCAGATGAGGTCAAATCAAAACAAAAAAATGGAGGAAAATTGTTCCCAACTTGGCCCATTTCTTTTGTTTGTCACACTCAAAAAAAGAAACCCCAAGAGATATTTCTTAGAAATGTCCTTCTGTTTAGGCTTCACCTCGACCATGATGGCAAGAAGCACGTCACACAAAGGTACTGGCTGAGATGTTTGGGGGGTAAATGGTTCTGAACTTCATCACAAGATAAACTTACCTGGACTTGTCACCATCGTGCTGTCACGGTCTGAAAACACAAAATGATTCTGGTTCAGAACTTTGTATTTTCTATTCCGATCATGATGTCACGGAATGTTGGTGATGTCATGTGACCTGTGATGTCATCAGTGGTAACTGCTGTTTTATGGTTCAAGTTTACAACATCAAGGAAGAGTTCATTTAATAAATAGGCAAAATCCTAATAAACCCAAATAGAGCTAATTATTGTGACAATATCCCTAGATACACAGTTAAAATAGCATCAGAAGTTGAATCTAGGAGGGAGTAGTATAGGAGGGTGAGAGCAAAGAAAAAGAGGGAAGATAGAAAAATATTTTTCACCAAGTTACAGGACAATGCCTACAAATGTACTTTGTAGTGTAATGTACTTTTTAAGAGATGAAGTTACTTTATAGATTCGGAATTATCCCTTTTAAGAGCAGCAATGTCCCTAAAGAATATATAATTAAAATTAAGCTAAATTCCCCCAAAAATGAGTTTCCAAAAAATCAGGCACTATCCGTTTAAGAGCTTCAGAGTTCCCCTATGTATTCCAATAAAGAGAGCACAGAATGAAAAGAGATTCCAAGAAGTTAATGTAAAAAAAAAAAAAAAAAACCTTAAAATAATATAATAGAAAAGAAAATACAGACTTTTCCTATACTTATAATGAAATCAATTGTCAACAGGATGAGGAGACTAGACTCTTACTATATTTAGCTCTCCAGATACCGAGTGTGATGGCCACTTTACACGTCCCAACATCGTTCCGATATTGTATACAACGGCACGGGAGTGCACACTTTTTTGGCTGAAATCCAAAATCGCATAGGAGATGTTACACAGCGCGATATCGGCAGGCAACGCCACTACGATGTGTGTTCCCCTTGTACGGCCGACCCAGGAACGACCATTTAACATGGGAGAGAATAGGGGACGTTGTACTCCAAATCGTTGTTGGGCTGTCACACAGCACGATCTTGCCAGATCATCCTTCCAATATTGGGCCATTGGAGAGCCTGCTCATTTCTCCCCCAATATCGGTTTGACATCGTTCTTGCATCGCATTGGACATTTAAACCATACAACGCACGAACGATATTGGGGCCAATGCACGAACCACTTGACTTTTTATCGGAGTTGGATTCCGATATCGGGACATGTAAAGTGGCCATCAGGGCCGCTTTACACACACCAACTTCTGTGACCAACTTCTGAACAGATCTCTGGTTGCAGTGAAATTATGGACACATTGTTCCATTTTGTGGCTGTGTACAAATGTAACAATGTGTCCATGATTTCACTGCAACCAGAGATCTGTTCAGAAGTTGGTCACAGAAGTTGGTGTGTGTACAGCAGCCCTTAACTCCAAACCAAAATTTTTTTTTTTTTTTAAAAGCAACTCAAGTGTCATCTACTGAAATCTTTGAATAGTGATGGTGGGTTTACACACACCAATTTATCTGTTCAATATCTGAACAGATCTCTGGTTGCAGTGAAATCATGGACACATTGTATCATTTGTACACAGCCACAAAATGGAACTATGTGTCCATGATTTCACTGCAACCAGAGATCTGTTCAGATATTGAACAGATAAATTGGTGTGTGTAAACCCACCATGAGACTCAGCTGGCTTGTCAAGTTGACCTAATTCCTAAACAAACAGAATAAGGCTATGTTCACACATTGCATATTTTGCTGCTTCTCTGTGTTTTTTGCTGCATTTTCTGTATTTAGGCTGCGTTAACACGCTGCGTATTTGGCGCATTTTTTACGCGCGTATTTGCTCCAAAAATGCATTTCCCTGCAAAGTGAATGGACATTCACTTTGTGCCATTCAGACGTCGCGTAATTTTACACAAAAAAAAGCGCGAGAGAAGGACTTCAATTGCGCTTTTTTACGCGCGTTTTTCCCAGTGCTTATAATGGGGCCTATGGAAGAAACGCGCGTAAAAAACTGGAAAGAATTGACATGTTCATTCTTTTTACGCACGCGTTTTTTCCATCCAAAAACGCTGCGTAAAATTACGCGACGTCTGAATGGCACAAAGTGAATGTCCATTCACTTTGCAGGGAAATGCAGATGCACATGCATTTTTAGAGCAAATACGCGGGTAAAAAACGCGCCAAATACGCAGGGTGTGAACGCAGCCGGCCCCTTTCACATAGGTGGTTTTGTCTGGATCCGGCCAAAAAAAGCATATATACCGAGGGTCACGCTTAACGGCCGCACTTGCGTCAAGCCGCATGCATTGTCTATGGGGCTTGCGGTAAGGTGCGGCAAGTTTGTTTGCGGTACACGTTAGAGATGCGGCCGCTAAAAAAAAAAAACACGGTCAGCAGCGTTTTTTTGTGGCTGCAAATGTTGGAAATGCACTGTCCGCACCTGCACACTTACCGCAAGCCCCATGAACAATGCATGGGACATGCCACAATTGTGCAGCAAGTACAGACGTTAGGTGGAAAATGCGGCAGATGCGTTATTTGTCCGGATCTGCCGCATTTTCAAAAAAATGCCTATGTGAAAGGGGCATATAAATTTTTGCTCTCAAACATGCACATTTTTTTCCACGGTATGTGTTATTGCAAGCCCCTATCTTCCCTTTGCAGCCTCAATACGGTATCCCCATAATCTCCATCTTGGTAACAGTACCAAAAAAAAAACCAAAAAACGAAAACACACACACACACTGGCCGGTAGTCTGCGGTCTTCGCTGTACGGTATTCCTGACAGCCCTCTGAGTTCTTGTGCCATAGATATAGAGTGCCTTTGATTCAGTAGTGCATCCTAACCCCTGTAGTATATATAATTTTGAGGGGGGTGTCTTCTATTTATGGCAAGTGGGTGTTATCCAATGTATTTTTAAAATGTTTTTTTATTTTTTCTTCATTATCAATGTACATCTATATCAAATTACCTATCTAATTATATATATTTATAATTTTTTTTTTTTTGTCAAAAAAATGTTTTCAACAGCTTTCCAGACAATTTTCAGCAGTTCACAAGGTTGAAAATTGTGGCTTTTGATCGCCTGCTGGCTACAGGGAGTGAAGACCTGACCCTCCAGGGTACGTGGATACGGGATGCGATCTCTGCAGAACAACGGCTGCTCATCACCTTGCGGTAAGTATTGTCAATAATGTATAGCATCATTTTTTTCTTTGCAGCAATAGTGAAATTTTAAAGGACAGTTGCTCTTTGTACAGCCGATGCATAAATCTGCCGGATCTGCTGTTAAATTTAGATGTGAAAGTAGAGTTCAGTAGTTTTTGAATTTAGCACCAGATCCGGAAGATTTAACACATCTGCTATGCAACAGGCATTCGGCAAGCCTACGCCAAGCCTCCATTCATTCTCTATGTGACTTGTGTCAAATGTAATTATGCTGCGATACAGCAAATCCAGCACAAACTTATAAAAAAAAAAAATCTACTAAAAAGGCTTTTAGGACTTGCTACAACTGCCCTATTAGGCCCCTTTCACATCAGTGTTATTTTAAAAATGTGGCAGTTGCGGTAAAAAAAACCTCATCTGCCGCATAACGGCCGCACTTGCAGCACACTTGCGGCAAGCCCCATGCATTGTCTAAAGGTCTTGCAGTTAGTGTGCGGCGGTTGTGGTCTCGGCACTTGTGGCCGCAAAACAAACGCGGTCAGCCATGTTTTTTTTGCGGCCGCAACTCCCGCAACCGCACTTGCCACACACTAACCGCATGCCCTATAGGCAATGCATGGGTCTTTATGCAAGTGTGCGGCAAGTGCGGCCGTTATGCAGTAAATGCAGACTTGACGCACCTGATGGCAGTGCCATAGGGAATGATTTTTTTTCTTTTTGGGAACTGTAGTGTGTAGGTGATGAGCAGTGCCTGATTTAGATAGAGAGGAAGATATAGGTAGCTTGAATTAGATAACTAGCTTTACTTACATAGGTAGAGATTTTTTTTATATTTTTTTAATAGAGTCAGTGTATTTATTTTTGTGTATGATTTTTTTTTTTTTTTTTTTACAGATTCTCAATTGTCTTCAGAAATTGTTTACTATGTAATGTCCTTTTTCTTTTGTAGATTTCTGGCCACAGGAGAGAGCTACCCATCACTGCACTTTCAATTCCGGGTTGGTATATCCACCATCTCTGGAATTGTGAGAAGCACATGTGACGTGCTTTGGCAAAAATTGCAGCCCATCATGATGCCTTCCCCAACCGAGGACACTTGGCTACAGATTGCAGCAGGCTTTCAAGCTGTAGCCAATTTCCCAAACTGTGTGGGAGCACTGGATGGCAAACATGTAAGGGTGCAGAAGCCACCAGGATCAGGATCAGTGTACTTCAATTATAAAAAGTACTGTTCCGTGGTCCTCATGGCAGTGGCTGATGCACATTACAAGTTTGATGTTGGTGCCCCAGGCAGTTGTGGGGATTTGGGGGTATTTGGAAGATCAGAGCTTGGGCAGCAAATTTTTCTAAATCACGGAACCCTCCCAGCCCCACGATCTCTGCCGGGTTCCACAGATCGGATGAGGCTTTTCCTCTGAAGCCAAACCTGCTGCGCCCATACCCACGAAGGGGACTGAATACCCAGCAGAGCATATTTAACTATCAGCTGAGCCGGGCACGTAGATATGTGGAGTGGAATCCTGAGTAGTCAGTGGAGGGTGTTGCACACAACCATCCAGTTGGAGGAGGAAACAGTTGGCAGTGTCATTAGAGCCTGCTGTGTTCTCCACAACTTTGTGCGAGAACATACAACAGAACCTGTGGATGAAACACAGCAGGCAGATCTTACTCCTTTCCTCTACATGTCAGCTGGTCGTACATGCAACTCGGGTGTGAGTGTCAGGGAAACCTTCACTAACTATTTTGTGAGTCCCGAAGGTGCCGTGCCCTGGCAGTACTCTTGTGTCGGTGTTGAGCAGCTAGACCTGCAGAGAGCCCTTGAAGAAAATCCCACACCCAATTCATTGGACTTCAAGACCCGTCAGCAGTGAACATGTTGGCGACATTTTGCCACAGTGGACAAAGAAAACAAGCACACAACATTGTAGTTCAAAATTTTTATATTTCTGAAACTTTTTTTACTTGCTAAAGTATTTCTACCGGTTTTCAAAAATGCTATAAAAAACATTTAATCTACATAAATTGGTTTGATTTTTTCTTGTAAACTTTAAGATGTTAACAAAGTGCAAAGCACCCAAAAAGTTGCGCGACCATTTTAAACACACATGGATGTCCAACTCCACTCATCAATGACTGCCAAGAGGGTATCTTCCAGCTCTCATTAGCATTGCCCAAGGCCCTTTTCTCGTCACCTTTGACTGTGAGTCATTCGGCACTTGGGCAACACTAATCAGAGCCGGAAACATTCCCTCTTGGCGGCAACAGAGGAGTGGACTTGGACATCATGGCATTTCAAACATTACTAAGTGCAAAGCACCCAAAAAGTGGTGCAGCTATTTTAAACCCACATGGATGTCCAACTCCACTCATCAATGACCGCCAAGAGGGTATCTTCCAGCTCTCATTAGTATTGCCCAAGGCCCTTTTCTCGTCACCACTGATGGTGAGTGATTAAGCACTTGGGCAACACTAATCAGAGCCGGAAACATGCCCTCTTGGCGGCAACTGAGGAGTGGACTTGAACATCATGGCATTGTAACACCATACAAACTGTCTTTAAAGGCAAGACTTGCCTAATTGTCATGTAATAAGTTTTGGGTGTAGGAGTAGTAGCTCCAGTCTGGAAAGTGATCTCCAGACTGCGATGCTACTCTGGAACCATGTGCACCAGCAGTAGGTACAGTACAACTCGCTGGCTCAGGCTGCCACAACTCCTCTAACGAGGACACAACTTTTGGCAAGGAGGGCTTGTGGTTGGGGTGTTCGGCATAATATATCACCACCATCGATAGAAACGACATGCAGGAGTCTCTGACGTCAGGGGTTAAGTTCCTTACACGTCCGGCTAGTGAGCTCCCAAAGGTGCTGTACTCATCATCTTCTGGCTGGTGGTGGATCAAGGCCATAGCCCGTGCCAGAGCCACCCTTTCCTCCTCCGCTGCCACATTTTTACTTTTTTTAGCCCGTTTTGTGGGTGGTGGTGACAGAGGGCTAGGCGAATCGACCACAACAGCTGTATCAGCACTACGGTCCTCAGCGTCAGGCAGGTTTTCAGTGGGCAGACTTGAGAGGTCGCTCTCAATAATCGGTGATTGACACTCTCTTGTCATAGTCACCGAGGTGGACTTGCATTCCGGCATTGGGGGTGTAGTGGTCTGCACAACACTGGGAATAGCCAGAGGCTCAGTTGCTGTTCTAGTCACCGCAGCAATAGAGGAAGAGGATGGCATTGTTTCAAGTGGTCGTACATTCCCAATGGTTCTGTAAAACATCAAAACAATTATGTTAGTCTTTTGTTATAACGGTTTAAATTAGAAGTTACAAACTTTATTGATACTTACGGACTGTAATGCTGACTTCCATTCAAGAATTGTAGCTCATATTTCGTAACATTCCCATAGGCCGCAGAGCCGCTTGGCGCATCCTGTTTGACCCGCATATATCGGTCCTTCACCGACCTCCACCATTTCTTCAAAGATTTTTCTAAAATGGGAAACATCAAATACATTAGCATACAATTCTAGTATATACAGACAACAAATTAAAATAAACACCTCCAAACCAAAAATCATTTACCGATATCAGACTGCAGCTCCTTTGTATAGGATTCAAAATGGGGGTGGAGGCTCAGGATTACTTTATTCCAGGACACAGCCTTGACCATCTTATTGGCGAAGTCCCTGGACCCCTTATCCCATAGAGCTGGAAAATTTTGAACCTTAAAAAAAAACAAAAAAACACAGAAACAATTACGTTACTGATTTATCCACACCAGGGAACCGGAAAATAAAAAAAAGGAACATAAATTACACACAGATTACCCATACACACACACACGAGGGCGAATTATGTAATTTGTCCACCCACACCTATTAGTATATCTCTGTGCACCTTACTACTACATCCCTAATCGTACCTGTGTCAACCAAAAATGGAAGATTATGCACTTGTGTCCTGAAAGGAGTATCTACTATCCTCGAGGCAATCCACTTTTCTCCCCCAATTTTACATACAGAGGTTAACATTGTGAGAACCAATGGGGAGAGTTTTGTCAATGTATTTACATAGATACAGAAGTAATCAAGCAATGTATATCTCCCAACAATATTACTTAACAAGTTTGTTGACACAGAGATGCTTACGGATGTGATATCAAGGTGCATGGACAGATACGCAAACGTTAGGGGGTAAACAGTAGCTGATAGGTAAAACTTAAATGGAACCAGACACCTTATTCTAGCCTCCTGACCTATCACTAGCTGTTCCTACACCTTCCTAGCTGCTCCCTAACCATCCCTCTTTGCTGTAAATCGGCCCTATAATGATGTTGAAAAATGACTTGTAGCCTTAGGCTGGCTTCACACCGCGGTACAATCCGATCCGGGGCTGTCCACTGTAAACCAGGCAGCCCCGGACCGGATTTTGGCCACATAGTATTCTATGGTTTCCATCTCTCCGGCAGAATCCGGGAGAAATCGGATTTTTCTCACCGTACACAAAAACGTTGCTTGCAAAGTTTGTGTCCGGGGAGAAATATCTCCCCAAATTGCCGTATCCTGGATTCTCCCGGATTCCCCAGGATCCAGGGCAATCTGGCGCTCCCTAACATGGGAGCCTATGGAGTCAGATTGCACCGGTCCAGGAGGATCCGGGAACCGGACACCTGCAGCTGCACGCCGCTGTTGTTTCAGGACCGCAGCTAGCTCCCTGCGAGCCGCGGTCCTGATTAATCAGTGGCGGCAGCACACCAGACTGGAGGCCATATTAGCCCTCCGGTTCTGTGTGCTGATCCCGTCTCGGGCTGGCAGGTTCAACCCTGACAGCCCCGGATCGGATTGTACCGCGGTGTGAAGCCAGCCTTACTGGTGGTCACTGTCAGGAGACTGGAAAGGCGGCTCCAGGCTCCATTCTCCCCTCCACGCTGATTTACTGCACACTCCGCTGGGTGGCATTTTTCTTTCTTGATCTCCTCCTGCATTTGGAATCTCCCGCCCTATTCTCCTCCTATGATGCACTGGCCGTTACGTCACACCCTGCCCGTTGCATTGTGGGGCTTAATAATGTCGTACAGCCCCGGCTTCTAAAGCATGCGCAGTGCGAATATTGAAGCCGACTTGTATAACGTGATTAAGCCCCAAAATGCACCAGGCAGGATGTGACGTATCGGACGGTGCATCATAAGAGGAGAAGAGGACGGGAGATTCCAAATGCAGGAGGAGATCAAGGAAGAATAATGCCACCCAGTGGGGTGTACTGTGCAGCAGCAAGGAGGGGAGAATGTTGCCTGGAGCTGCCTTTCCAGTCTCCTGACACAGCGACAGCCAGTAAGTTATAAGTGATTTTTCTTCATTTTTATAGGGCGTATATATATCAGAGAGGGATGGTTAGAGAGCAGCTAGGAAGGTGTAGGGACAGCTAGTGATAGGTCAGGAGGCTACAATGAGGTGAGTTTCCCTTTAACTTGGCTTTAAGAGATGGCAATCCTGAGGGTTACCCCCACTCTTCCAGCTGCCCTGTGCGGAGGCAGCCTGGGTAATAACGGGGTTGGTGACAGCTTTTTTTTACAGCTGCCACCAAGCCCCTATTGCTAATGTCAGCCGTCAATAGGACAGCCGGCCATTAGCAATAGTTTTGTATAGTAGGGCCCCCCAAAAAAACCTGGCCTTTGCCGCACTTGATATTGGCAGCAAAGGTAACCCCCGCTGCTTGTTGTTACCTTCACTGGACTTAGAAAATACAGTGAAGCCCTTTTACTTGTATATTTTTTTTGGTTTTCCCCCATGCTGAGGACCGCAGCCAGCAGCCGCCCCAGAATTGGCGCCTCTGAGAGATACGCCAAAGCTGGAGGCTACCCCCACTCTTTCAGCTGCCCTGTGCAGTCTGGGTAATAACGGGGTTGGTGACCAAGCCCCTGTTGCTAATGTCAGCCGTCAATAAGACGAACACCGCTGCGTAATTCCAGCGCTTATAATGGGCACAATATGGGCGAAAACGCAGGTGCGTAAAGAATTGACATCTCAATTCTTTACGCAGCTGCGTTTTCTCCCATAAACGCACTGCGTATTTTTGCGCAATGTCTGCACTGCAAAGTGAATTTCACATTCACTTTGTTGGCAGACAAAAGGCACATTGCGTATTTTGAAAAAGCGTGCGTAAAAAAGCGTGGCAAAATATGCAATGTGTGAACGCAGCCTCATTTGTGTTTGACACATCTGTACATCTTACACTGGGGTTGTTTGGGTGGAGACGGTAAGAAGTGAGGTTGAGGTCTTGAATCTTCTCACACTAGCTGGGATTTACCCATATTTCTTCCTCCCCTATACATTTATATTCATATTACTTATTGCAGTGTTAGTTTATCAAAGCATAAATACTCTTGTGGACCCCACCTTACTTTATCCACTCTATCCCAATTGCTTGGAAGTTGTTCTCCAATTACATCACAAGAAGAATTATACTCAACACAATGTCCTCCTCCAAACCTAAATCTATTGCCAACAGCAAACCTAGGGAGAGGTCAAGATCCCCATACAAAACCTCTGCTAAGAACACCCGGTCATAGGACAGGGATACCAACGATGATGACTCAATGTTCATTGAGCCTCAGTTATCATCGAAAAAGAGGAAGGAGAGGGAATCCAAGAAATTATCTAAGGCAGGGCCTGTGGTGGAGGAGAGTTCTGAGGAGGACGAAGTCTCATAACCTACTGTAAGCCCGATTAAGCAGATAACCAGGACAGACAAATCACCCCATATAGACCAAGGTGACCCCCTTCAAAATTTCAATTGGGAACAGCCCATAGATCAAAAATTCTTCATGGGTCTGTTTACTGCTTTTAAAAAATCCATGACACTGGACACAAAAAAAGATCTAGACAAGAGATTCGACAGACTCCAGGCCTCAATTGATTCTATCTCACATAGAGTGGAGAAAAATGAAGAAGTGGTCTTTGAATTAGGAAAATCAACTGATAAACTAGGGAGGGAACAACGTAGCCTTAGGGAAGATCTAAAATCAATCAAAAACAAGATGACAGTCCTAGAGGACAGAGCCAGGCGACAAAATTTGAAGCTAAGAGGGATCCCAGAGTCGGTCAAAAATGACCAATTAGACCCCTATGTAAAAGATCTTCTAAAGAAGTCCGTGCCATCCCTTACAGACCTAGATGTCACCATCGTCAGAGTACATAGACTTCCAAAACCTAAACATATCAGACCTGACTTTCCAAGAGATTTAATTGTCAAATTCCATTTCTTTCACACTAAACAAATGTTAATGGAATTTCTAAGAACTAACAGAAACCTACCTCACCCCTACGAGAACATAAAAATCTTTACTGACTTTTCAAAGAAGACCATGTTGCAAAGGAAAAACCTTGCAAAAATCAGACGCCCTTCGACAAAAGAATCTACTATATAAATGGAGTTTTAACCCAACAAAGGTGTTGTTCTCTTTCCAGGGTCAGACTGTTGCCATAAGCAACACAGAGAAAGTTCTACAGACTCTAAAAGAACTCGGTATAATCATTTCCTGAAAGGGTAGTCCTACATAACTGAGTTGAGGTTTTGGGCCAGAACTTGAGCCCCTACCTAGTTAGTTAGTTCCTATGTTAGTAGATCCTCTAGAGGAACTAATCCCTAGCAGTTAGGTTAGATTAAATTAGTTTAGATTTAGTTTTGAGAGATTTAGTACTGTTAGTACCTTTTTTTTTTTTTTAGTAAGTTGGTTACAAAAGTTTTGCAGTGTCTTCGTATTTTTTTTTTGCACTTCTAAAACACTGTGCCCTAATGACAAAAATCATCATTGATACCATCTCCCATGGCAGTTAAGGTTTTATCTCATAATGTTAATGGACTGAATAGCCCAAGAAAGAGATACCTAGTATGGAAACAGATTAGAGACTCTAGAGACATTATTGGTCTTCAGGAAACGAAATTCGCAGTGGCCAACCAACCCAAATTCGCTAACAAGAATTTTCCCAATACCTTTTATGCCTCCAACCCAAAGAAAAAACGAGGAGTAGCGATTCTCATAAAAAATACCGTAACATTTGAAGAAATTTTGAAATTGACCGATGACAATGGGAGATATTTAATTTTATTATGCAACATAAATGCTGTAGTTTACCCTAGCTAATGTTTATGTCCCTAATAGTGGCCACATAACCTTTCTGGACAAAGTAATGAAACTTATCCATCAACACAAGAGGGGTAAATTGCTTTTGTTTGGGGATTTCAACATGGTCCCTAACGCCCAAATGGACTCCTCTACTAGATCTAGACAGTTTCTTCCCAATTTAGACCAGTGGATCAGTAAGAAGGAGTTATATGATGTATTTAGATGCCTCAACACATCTTCCATAGAGTATACCCATTACTCAGGAAGGCATAACTCATATTCTTGCATAGATCTGATTCTGACAGACATCTTTTCTCTAGCTAAATTCACATCAGTGTAGATAGAACCAAGGTTAAGGTCTGATCATGCCCCTGTCTTATTTTAAATAGTTATTGACCCAATTTTAACAGAAGATAGGATATGGCGTAATAACAGTTACTTATTTAACCATCCTAAGTACAGATGTAATATAGAGCATTCAATTAAGAACTATTTCAAAGAGAATGATATTGATAACACTCTAATTTATTTACTCTGGACAGCTTTTAAGGCAGTACTGAGGGGTTGTCTTATCCAACTAAATACCCAACTAAAGAAAAACAACAGGGACAAAACAGTCGAAATTACCAAAGAAATTACAGCCTTAGAGGAGAGATTATTCAATAACCCTTCACCAGATTTACAGGTTCAAATCTTATAACCTGTCGGCCCTTCATAAATCCCTTCAGACCGAATTAATTCATCTAAATAAAATAGATCTATCCTGGTTGGGAAGAATCATTACTTATAAGATGATGGCCCTCCCCAAATTTTTATATGTAATTCGATGTATCCCATTGCCAATACCTAAAAAATGGTTCAGTAAATTTCAATTACAACTCAGAAAATTTATTTGGAACTAAAACCATCCACGAGTATCATCCAACCTTTTAGAGAAGCATAAGAGACTGGGTGGACTAGGGGTCCCAAATCTTTTAAGTTATTATCAGACTACGATCTTGAAATTTTCAAATGGTTGGCTGCTGGGGGATAATCCTATTCCTTGAGTCTCTTTGGAAAAGGCCCGAATAAATTACAGTGATTTGAAGCTAGTTATCACGGCTTTTCTTATAGACCCTAGCAAAGCTCCACCAAATTTGCAGACACCCAAGGCAGTAATCACCGTCTGGAGAGATCTGCTCAAAAAAACAAAATCAAAATTTAAAGAATCGCAGCCTAGTTCTTTACCACTCCAAAAATTGGAAATTTTGATTCCTAAACTGAAATTCAATAAATGGTTTGAATTCGGTATCTCAACAATTCAAGATATAATTCTGGATAATAATCTTATCCCTTTCCAATCCCTCCAGGAAAAATAAATTCTACCTAACACGCAGAAATCAACGTGGTTAAAAATGCAATTATTTCTGACTTCAAAAAACATTCTCTCTTCTCTCCCCCAGTTTATTACTGACCTCTTAAATAAACCCCTTGACAGCCCCAAATGGGTGACAAACCATCTGTATAGGACTTATGGCGATGACATTGAATTACTAAAAACTAAAAACATAATATCTTGAGAAAAAGAACTCCAAGTTCAGATAGACATATCTCAACTTTCTAAATCTCTAGATATAATTTACTCGAACACCTTGTGTGCTTCCCTACATGAGTCCCACTATAAAATACCGTCTAGATGGTACTGGACACCGGAGAGGATCCACCAAATTTCACCATCGACATCATCCGACTGTTGGAGGGGATGCGGGAGGGTGGGGACTCTCTCACATATCTTCTGGAGGTGTCCCAAACTAATCTCTGGGCAGAGGTAGGAAAACCTATCAAGAGCCTCACTAGTTTACGAGTTTCCTTCAATCCACAACTAGTTCTTCTGCTGGTGGGTATAGATGCTTTTCCCAATAACTTTAGACATATAATTTGCCACATTTTAATAACAACTAAATTGCTGATAGCTTCACGATGGAAGCAAGTTGAAGTCCCAGCCATAGCAGATGTAATAGACAGCGTCTCTGTCCACAATGTCTATGAATACAACATAGCCCTTAGACAGAAGAACTTGAATAAATATAAGTTTAAATGGGGAATTTGGTCGCAAAGCTTTATGCCAAACTTAATCCCCTGATAATCCATTAACGTTGTGACATTACGATTTTTGATTTCAGTTTCAATAACTGTGTATTTATATTACTTTATTCAATACTAGCTGGGTGCCCGATGCACATGCATCGGGATTCTAGAAGGGCGAGTCTCTGACTCGCAATGGCCGCTGCGCGGCCAATGCTTCGGGCGTATCCACATGACCACGCCAACTCGCATTGCGAGTGGACTCAGAAGGGGCAAAAAACCCATTCGCAATTATATAATAGATACTATCTGAATGCATTGGGATATGGTGCTACTTGTAAGAATTTGGGATGTGAAAAGAAAGTGTTACCTTTTTTGGTAAATCAAACTGTTTGATTAGGATGTAATTTCTTTTTATGTTGTCTGTTTTCCCCCCTTCCACTTATTTATGTTTTTCTTCTGTAAAACTGTTATAAATCTATTTTGAATAGAATTGTTAAAGACAATCTACATGCAAACATACGGTACTAATTGTGATGTGAACTTTAACGATTCCTAATATGAACAATCTTTGATGCATAAGGTTAAATCATTTTATGTAATACTCTTGTATAAATATCTTGCAACGGTTACATGCACTTGTATTTAAAAGTTATGTTATTTGAACATATGTTATAAAACCTAATAAACACATTTGAGCGAATAAATAGGCAAAAACCTCTGCCTCATTTTATAATCATGAGACACACTCGGCTCACTGCGCTCGGCTGTGGAAGTCAGAGCGCGCGCTCCCAACCCGGCTGTAGATGATGACGTGTGCACGGGCATGCGAGCCCGTGCACAGGGCTGTGACGCTGCAAAGGGCTGGCCGTTACTGCTTCTGCGGGACACGGGGGGGATGACTGACAGCTGCAACCCGGCTTTTCACACAGATAAGTAACGCCCAACCGTCCCTTCGTTTTAAACTTTCAAAAGCATTATCTTAAGTTTTAAAAACCGGTTTTTTTTAGCAAAAATCATTGCAGCACATGTATGTGCTGTGTGTAGGGACCAATATTAATAGTCCGGGGGGGTCATTGGGGGTGGTTGGTTCCCTTTAAAGGGACCCTTCAATATTATCTATATTTTCTAGTGTCTTTTACTTTAGTAAAACAGGACTCCATACTGTCATTCCTGAAGCAAAAGACAACTCCCAGGTCACCCGGTGATTCAACATAGGGACAAAAGAGCTGACAGCAGAGAGTAATAGCATTTATAAGATATGGCCATGTTCACACACAATTTGCGTTTTTTTTTAGCACTCCTAAAAGCACTTGCGTTTTTTTAAGAGTGCCAAAAAATGTGCCGTGTGTGTGAAAGCTTTCAAAACGTTTTTGCACTTCATTGCAGTTCATTTTTTCACCAAACACCCAAATAACAAAAAACGCATGGCATAAAAATGTGTGTTTTCTTTTTCCGTTTTCCTGCCGATCAATAGGGCGGGGGGTGCTATCATGGGGAAACTCACCTGCGTTTTTTCCTAGGACCCAAAAACGCTGCATGCTGCGTTTTTTGGGCTATGGGAAAAAACGCATGTGGCCCTGAAAAACGCATGTACACTCACATGTACCCTGCGTTAACGCACCTGCGTTTTTTTTCACACCTTAAAAAACGCAGAGATGGGCAAAAAAACGCATGTGTGTGAACATGGCCTATGTTACAAAATGCTATCATTTGTCCACGTAAATGGCAAAACTACCCAAAAATCGAGCCATATGGAGTTCTCCCCACCTGTGTGTGTGTATATATGTGTATATATATATTATATATAGATACCATATGTGTATGTGTATATAATGTATGTAGATATGTGTGTGTATGTATATGATATATAGATATGTATGTATATACATGAAATATAGATATATGTGTGTGTGTATATATATATATATATTATATAGATTTGTGTGTGTATATATTATATATAGATACTTGTGAATAAATTTTATATATAGATACGTGTATATTACACATGGATATGTGTGCGGATATATATTATATATAGATTTGCATATACATACGTCCCTACATACGCCATATTAGCACAGACTCTCCCCAAATCTGTATTACAGTCACCCTCTTATTATAGGCGGCCATAATGCCGATTGTGTCCTGTAGGGGCAGCTACTTCCCACAGCAATAACAGCTGAATGTGGGAGGTTTTAGCTGCCATGACCCCCTAAAAGTACAGCGCTTCCTACCTGGACTCATCCAATCTGGCAGTCAGATCCTAGTGGCACTTGATGACTCATGTGCAGATCTATCTACATTCTATATCAATTGTGATGTCATTCAGTGTTTATAATGTCATCTGCCCTGTGATGTCATCATAACTGCCTAATACTAATTAACCATTTACCTGTTGTAGACAAGCACTACATCCTAGATGGTGAAAGTATCCAATAAAATAGTTTCATAGGCAGATCACTATATTTGATTATTGTGTGAAATTCCTTTAATGTCATGCCCATGGCTGTGTTCCTACCACTGATTCTAGCTCACACACTGAGCTTGCATCATCCGCCACATATCTCAGCTGATCTGATCAGCTGAGATGTCAAGCTAACCGCACCGGCTGGATCAGCAATCCTTTGGTGCTGTTAATTCTTTTGTTTGCGCTGTCAATCACTGACAGCGCAATCCAAACCCCTTAAGAAGTGCCCACCATTCCCCACTGGTATTGGCAGTCCTGTGATGCGATCACGGGACCTCCAATGGTTACCTTGCCCGCCTGGGTTCCTGTGATGATCCTGGATGCTGTCTGTAATCACTTTCTGTGGATGCCTGGGGAGGGCCGGCATCCAAAGAAAGTGATGATTTCTGCTATGCAGAGACATGCTGAAGCATCTCTCTGCATAGCAGAAGCGATTGGACTGTGCAGCACTGAGGCCCCCCCAGAGGGCAGTGTAAAATAAAGAAAAAATAATAAAAGGTTTTAAAAATATGAAAAAATAATAAAATAAAAGTTCAAATCACCCTGTGTTTGCCTCACTGAAAAAAAAACTATTAAATAATACACATATTTGGTATTGCCATGTTCAGAAATGCCCGATCTATCAAAATATAAAATCAGTTAATCAGATCGATAAACTGCGTAATGGAAAAAAGTTCAAATGCCAAAATTACTTTTTTTTAGAAATTTCAGGAAGAAAAGGTGTACTCCGGTCCGCGCTGCCAGAAACATCAAGGAAGACCCAAAATGAAGTTGTGATCCAAGCTTTCGTTATTCTCCTCCTACGCGTTTCAGTGCCCACTGGCACCTTCATAAGGGATCCTGATGAAGGTGCCAGGTGGGCACTGAAACGCGTAGGAGGAGAATAAAGAAAGCTTGGATCACAACTTCATTTTGGGTCTTCCTTGATGTTTCTGGCAGCGCGGACCGGAGTACACCTTTTCTTCCTGAAATTTCTGGTCTAACCCCACGTGCGTGGAGTCGGTGGAGGTCCAGCGGCAGCCATCAGGATACTATCCTACATGCACATAAGCCAGTTGTGGGTCGCACAACTGGAGTAGGTGAGTGAATCACGTTTCTCACCGTTGTACCTTAGTGTCTAGTGATAAGGGCACTATTGCGCCTCTTGTCCCCCTCCCCTCTCTCTTTTAACAAAATTACTTTTTTTTGATTGTTACAACATAGCAATAAAATGCAATAACGGGCGATTCTATCATATCTACCCAGAAGTGATATAATTGGAAACATCAGCTCAAGATTTACAAAATAAGCCATCACACAGCCCTAAATCTCCAAAAAATGGGAACACTATGGGCAGGACCGGCATTACAGGGGAAGGGGGCAGACTGGGCAATTTCCCAGGGCCCCTATTCCCTTGGGGGTCCCAAGTGTCTACAACAAGAGCTACACTGGTATAAGCATTAAAAAATTAAAAAAACATCAAAAATACACACACTTGATATCATAAATTCTGATCTATTAAGTAAATTAATCTGATCAGTAAATGACGTAACAAGAAAAAAATAAAAACACCAAAATCACCTTTTTATTAGCTGCTGCAACATTACAATAAAATGCAAAAAGAGGCAAGCAAAACAACTCACCCACCCAAAAATAGTATCAGTAAACAACCCATAAATTAAAATATTATGGGCTGAAGAAATTGGTGAGAAAAGCTAATTTTTTTTCTTTTTTTTTATACTGATTTCAGATGTTTTTTTCACCTCTTGAATAACAAAAAACCTATACATGTTTGGTATGTGCGTACTCGTGTTAAGCTGAGTAATCATCTTGCGAGGTCAGTTTTACCATATAGTTAATATGGTAAGTAAAAAAAACTCAAAAAAACTTTGTGAAATTGCACTTTGTTTTCAATTTCAACACCCTTGGATTTTTTTCTGTTTTTCACTACACTATGTGGTAGAATTAATTGTTTCATTCAAAATTACAACTTGTCCCACAAAAAAAGCAAACTGTCATATGTCTATGTGGAGGGAAAAATTAAAAAAAGTCATGGCTCTTGGAATAAAGGGAATAAAAATAAAAAAACAACAATGAAGAAAAAGAAAAACTAAAAATGGAAAATTGGGAGTGAAGGGATTAGAATTCTTGTAATCTAATATAGAAAGCTGAATGTGTGTATGTGTGTGTGTGTGTATGTATGTATATCCGGATTGGCATCTACACCGTCACAACTACAGCCACAACATTTTGCACAGTCACACATCTGGACCCCGAGAGCATCATAGGCTATGTTGTGAGGCGAAATTTTAACCCTGCGCGTTCCAGTTCACCAAACAATTTTGCCCCTATCTACATAATGGGGAAAAAGTGAACAGAAAAGTGTTGGAGGAAAATCGACAGCTGTCAGCTATAGCCACAAAATTTTGCACAGTCACACGTCTGGACCCCGGGAGCATCATAGGCTATGTTGTGAGGCGAAATTTTAACCCCGCGCATTCCAATTCACCAAACAATTTTGCCCCTATCTACATAATGGGGAAAAAGTGACAGTTACCAGTTGACAGTTGTGAATGAGAGGGGCTTAATGATAGCACCAAAGACTAACAGCACATACCAGCATATAGTCACTAAGGTGGGGCCCCAACATAAGATATTCACCACGCACGGGGACATGTATACACACAACACGCACACAAAGAGTAATAGCAAGTGTATAGTCGCTAAGGTGCAGCCCCAACATTGGATACTCACCATGCACCCGAACAAGCGCACACACACCACAAAGAGACACACACAACACAGAGAGACACACACACCCCCCCAAGGGGACACACACACACCCTATAGGGACACATGCACTCACCCCACAGGGACACACACACACACCACAAAGAGACACACACAACACAGACCCCCCCACAGGGACACACACACATACACACCCTATAGGGACACATGCACTCACCGCACAGGGACACACACACCACAAAGAGACACACACAACACAGAGACACACACACCACACAGACCCCTCCACAGGGACACACACACATACATACCCTATAGGGACACATGCACTCACCCCACAGGGACACACACACACACACCACAAAGAGACACACACAACAGAGACACACACCACACAGACCCCCCCCACAGGGACACATACACATGCACACCCTATAGGGACACATGCACTCACCCCACAGGGACACACACATACACACACCCCAGGGACAGACACATCACACAGACAGACACAGATGTGCACAAATCACCTTACACAACTCGCCTCATACGTGTGCTATCTTTAATTTCCAAACATAAACATCTGATTAAAAACAGCCAATGTGCAACACATGTGCCATATAGGAAATTAAGGCAGATGTCAGTCACATGAACTGTCTATTATGTGTATGTGTGAGGTAACATATACTGCCCGGCCAGGGGGAGGGTTTACTATTGGCTGGAGATTTATTAGGCTGCCTATAGCAATTTATTAACTCGGGCGTAGCCGGATACTACAGCTAGTCTAATATATAAAGCTGAATGTGTGTATGTGTGTGTGTATGTCCGGGATTGGCATCTACACCGTCGCAACTACAGCCACAAAATTTTGCACAGTCACATGTCTGGACCCTGGGAGCGTCATAGGCTATGTTGTGAGGTGAAATTTTAACCCCGTGCATTCCAATTCACCAAACAATTTTGGCCCCATCTACATAATGGAGAGAAAGTGACAGTTACCAGTTGACAGTTGTGAATGAGAGGGCCTTAATGACAGCGCCAAAGACTAACAGCATATACCAGCATAAAGTCACTAAGGTGGGGCCCTGACATGAAATATTCACCATGCACAAGGACATGTATACACACCACATGCACACAAAGAGTAACAGCTAAGGTGGAGCCCCAACATTGCATGCTCACCACGCACCCGAACACAAACACACACCACAAAGAGACACACACAACACAGAGACACACACCACACAGACACCCTCCCCACAGGGACACACACACATACACACCCCACTGGGACATAGAGACACACACACACCCGACAGGAACACACAGACCCCATAGGGATAAACACAAACCACAGAGACACCCCTCCCCCCCTAATACACACACCACAGGGACACCCCTCCCCCAAAAGGACACACACCACAGGGACCCCCCACAGGGACACACGCACATCACTGGGACACACACACCCCAGGGACACACACACACCAGGGACACACAAACAGACAGACACAGATGTGCACAAATCGCCTCACACAACTCACCTCATACGTCTGGTATCTTTAATTTTCAAAAATAAACATCTGATTAAAAACAGCCAATGTGCAAGGGGCGTGTCCTGGCCATGATGGAGAGAGGAGGCTGAGTGCTCAGCTCCTACCCAGCTAACTGCTTTAAGACCACAAATATTGGCCGCCGCTGAAGATTTTGATCTCCTTATGCCACCGAAGAGGAGAGGGAACCAGCCCACACAAGACCGGGGCTCTGTGGTGTTCCCCGCCGCAGATATTACACGTTATCTCCGTAGCGCGGGAAAACTCCCATCAGGGTCTGACTCCATCTAAGATGGCGGATCAGGAGAGAGGGAGCAATTACACCGGCGCCTGCAAGAGAGGGGAGCCGACACAGCAACCAACAGCTCCGGATACTCCTAACACTAGCCTGCAGCCCGGCGGGAAAGTGGAGAGCTCCGGGGCGTCCGGGAACCGCCAGGTAGCCCCTTGCCAGACGGACTGCGCATCACCACTGCCGCCACAGAATACTGCAATAGGGAGACAACTCACAGAAGAGGCGGTAAGGGGGAACGTGGGGTGTCATGGCGGGAGTGAAGAGTTCAGTACTAAAGAGGCAGTAGATCCCATGGAAGACATACAGGGGCTGTGGAGAAACAGTGGAAACAGATCAAAGCACAGGTCACTGGGATCCTCTGCTAACATACAAACGGCTTCCCACATATCTAGCCATATAACACTGGAGACATGCAGAGCTCCCTTGAACGCCACAGCAGCACCCTGGTCCCATCAGTAGCGGTTGTATACATCCCACCTACAATATCGTGCTTATATCGGTGGAGGGGTCTTAGAAGGACTTGCTGTATCTGATAGGGCCCCGTTAACTTCCATTGTGGAGTCCATATCAATACCGGCTCCACAGTCTGGATCACTTGCTGCCACTAGTCAAAACAGAGAGGTATGGGACGATTTCAAAGCACGTATAGCTGCAATCCCGACCCACGAAGATATTGAAAAGTTTGTGGGTCAGCTTGAAACATCCTTTAAAAATGAAGCAGCGGCTCTACACACAGAGGTCCAACACTTAAACACTAGAGTTTCCAACTCTGAATCTGCCTCTGAATCCATTGTTAGACGACTAGGAGCTTTAGAAAGGCAAGTGGCTGACCAGGCATCACACATGGACTATGTGCTTGACCTCATGGAGGATCTGGAAAATCGGGATCGTAGAAATAATGTCAGGATCAGGGGACTACCAGAGTCTATACCACCCAGAGACTTAGATGTGACATTACGAGGTTTTCTGAATGGCGTTCGTAATATGCCTGTGGACTCTCCCCTCGAATTCGATAGAGCTCATAGATCCCTGGGGCCACCTCCGCCCGAAGGGGCAAGACCACGGGACGTTATATGCAGAATTCATAATTTTAGATTGAAGGACGAGATATGTTCCAGAGCTAGGGAACGCGAGCCATTGACCTTCTGAGATCAGCCTATCCAACTTCTGGCCGACCTCTCTCGGTGCACACTACTGAAGCGGAGAGCCCTTAGACCCCTACTTGACATTCTACGTTCCCATGATATACCTTATTCATTGGGTTACCCATTCCGTTAGGAGAGAAGGCCGCCTTATTATGCTAACCCACCCAAGAGAAATTCCAGACTTTCTCCACCAGCTTGAACTGGCAGTACCAGAAGTTTCCATAGTGGATTGGCCGGGCCCACTAACTGCTATAAATACGGGTCTACCTCCACGGGAACCGAGGTCAAGGTGACGCCAACGGAGGGGATCCGAATGGAGACGCGACAACGACAAGGGAGTCAGGGATCTAGCTAGAGATGGATGAAATGTGGAGCTAAGACTGAGATGTTGGTTGGTTTATCCCTGTACACAGAGGAATGGAGATGTCCCCTTTTCTTTCTTTTTTGGGACACCATATAGAGCACATGGCAGATGCCATTTTTGTTCTCTACGATCTTAATCACTTTGTAATGATAGCGGTTATAGTTATAGTAGTATTCTTCTTTTATAATTGTACATTTTATAGCATACAGAAAGTATTGAAAAGATGTTTAATACTATGTTATTAGCAGAATGGTCAGCAGTGGGGGGAGCCCTCTTTTGCACCTGGAAAGGACACGCGCCATTGGGGGATCCACACGCTGCTGGCAGGTGTGGAATTTTTTTCTTACTACCCCACCCAGAAAGTTGAACTAGTTTAGTTCATTTCCACACTGTAAGAATACTTAATTCTATTTCAAATTTGTAAACTTGTTTACTATCTCAATTCTACTTCTCTCCCTTTTGGGATTTTCTCTTTTTCTTGTCATCTCCTGTTCTTTCTCTTCTTTATCACCTATCCCTGCCCCCCTCTTTCTTTTTGTTTATAGACCTACCTGCCCAGACCTTCCTGAATCCCCCCGAACTTTCCCCCCCCGAAGTATCAGGACATACTAGTGGAACATAGTCGTAGTGAATAGTTCATCTACTACTAAGGTTTAATACTATCTCAGACAAATGGCATCTTTAATGATCTGCACCATGAATGTACGGGGTTTTAACTCCCCACAAAAAAGATCCCAGACTCTATATGGCCTCCGTAGAAAACATGCACAGATAATACTATTGCAAGAGACACACTTCAAGTTGGGCTCAATCCCGGCTATTCCAAATAAGTATTATCCGATATGGCTTCACAGCCCTAACCCAGACACTAAATCAAAAGGGGTCTCTATTGCAATACATAAAAATCTAGCGCATGTGATTTTGGACACCATTATCGACCCTGGTGGAAGGTTTATCTTTCTTAAAATACAGGTTGCTGCCTCTATCCGAACAATTGTTAATTGGTATCTCCCAAATAGGGATCAGTCTTCTGTCTGCAGAGCTCTATTACGGCGGCTCTCTGATTTCGCTGAAGGCACAGTACTCATTGGGGGTGATTTTAACTTTGTCCTAGACCCTGCGTTGGACTCGTCTTCTGGAGGAGGTATTGTTCCCAGCAAAAAACTGAAATCGCTGAAGAGACTCCTGCACACTCTCCAGCTCAGGGATATTTGGCGCACACTACATCCACAAGAAAAAGATTATACGTTTATACGTGGATAGAGTCCACTGGAGCTTTATGGAGATGGCGCTGCGTCAGATTGGATTGGGTCCACGATTTTTGAGTAAGATCTTAACCTTATATTCTAAACCATCAGCTAGGGTTCAGGTTAACAGAGCATTATCGGACTATTTTGACATTGGAAACGGAACAAGACAGGGATGTCATCTCTCACCACTCCTGTATGTGCTCGTTATGGAACACTTAGCTATAGCTGTACGAAATAATACTGACATGCATGGCATTCAAATTGGTCAACATCAGCACAAGGTTGCTTTGTTTGCTGACGATCTTTTGTTATACGTATCCGAACCCCATGTCTCGTTCCCAAACATCTTGAAGGAGTTCGAGAACTTTGGAGCTTTAAGTAATTTTAAAGTTAATTACTCCAAATCCGAAGCCATTAGTGTGTATCTTTCCTCTGGAGAGGTCTCACGTCTCAAAACTAATTTTCCCTTTCGGTGGCTATCAAATATTTGGGAGTGCATATTCCAGCAGATTTGACTAAACTTTGTTTATACAATCATATGTCCCTCTTGTTGAAGGTTGAAAAGCAGCTAGCCTCGTATAGAAATTTAAAGTTGTCTTGGTGGGGGAGGATTAACGTTTTTCGTATGGATGTCCTTCCTCGCTTTCTTTATTTTTTTCAAACGGTCCCAATTACATTACCAGGGAGTTTTTTTTTACTAAACTTAACTCGGTTATGACACGGTTTGTATGGGGAGGAATGCACCCAAGGGTGAAGTTGAAGGTTATCATGGCACCAAGAAAATATGGAGGTACGGGCTTGCCAGACTTTAATACTTACTACCAAGACACATCATGTGCAAGGCTTTTAGATTGGCAATACAAACTCACCACTAAGAAATGGGTAGCATTAGAACAGGAGGGAATACAGGTGCCATTACATTGCTTACCCTGGATAGACCCACCAGATACCAAAATGTTGGGACTGGGCTCTGAACTTACCTGCTCGACATTGAGAGTATGGCAGGCCCTGCGAAAGTCCCAAACAGAGGACGGGACTCTTGGCCCTTTGACTCCACTTTTTCAGAACCCGTCTTTCCTACCCGGTTTGAATAGACTCTTTGAATAGTTCTTGGGCTGGATGAGTGCGCAGGATGTTAGGCTTGGACAGATAATAGAGGAGGGCGCATTGCCTCCACTTGGTGCTCTCCAGGAGAGGACTCCGACATCTCAGCTGAATTGGTTTGAATATGCTCAACTCAATTCTTTTTTATCATCAACAAAAGCGCCATGCAGAGTTCGACCATTTCCCGCTCCTATAGATCAATTATTCCTAAATGAATCTCCACCGGAACATGCTATATCTACAGCCTATCAGGTCATATTGATAGACAAACAAACAAAGAAACATTCATTCCAGTTGGCTTGGGAGCAGGAATTGGGAAGAGAACTTACAAATACTGAGTGGCAAAAGAGCTTTCATTACACTTATGGGCTAACATCACCGTGCATGGCACAAGAAAGGAATTACAAGGTTCTCACCCGATGGTACCTGTGCCCAGATCGCCTTCAGAAGATATCTCCATCAGTCTCTGACAGGTGTTGGCGATGTGAGGCAGCAGCCGGCTCAATGTTATACATATGGTGGAATTGCGTGAGGGTTCGAGGTTTTTGGGATAAGGTGTTCAAGAACTATACCCTAATCACGGGTTGCGCTATTACGGGTTCACCAGAGATAGCACTCTTATTAGTATTGCCGGGCGCCATAAGCAGGAATAAAAAAGATATACTTCGTTTCTGTGTGTCAGCAGCTCGGACATTTATTCCCAGGCTATGGAAATCAACAGAACAACCATCTATAAAGGTACCTTTACACGCCACTACAACAGGGTGGAAACAACCGGGTGCTTCACGTGCACGAGCACGCACCAATGGTTGCAAACGGTACCCGATACCGCCTTTACACGCCGCTACAAGGTGCTCTACAGAAGGTTTAATCTACCTCTGGATGCACCGCCGGGTGCCTCAAGTTACCTTCTGTAGAGCACCTTACCTCATTTACACGCCGTGACAGAAGGTAATATGGGAGGACCTGGTGCAGCAGGGACAACACATAGGCGTGCCAGAATTGTGGATTACGAGACGTTCGTACGCTGATAGGACAAAGCAATAGCATTATGATTGGCCAGCCAGTGCAGGAGGCTGACTAATACATGACGCTCGAGCAATTGTGTAGTGTGACTGGTCATCTCCTTAAATATGCCGCCCTATGCAGCGACAACCAATCGCAACGCAGGAGTTTCCACCAATGATCGCTGAAGCGGGGTGGTTTCCCGGAGGCTGTGTCACAGCCCGGGGAGTAATCTAGGTTCCGAAAAAACCTTACCCTACAGTATTTAGACGCCGTTACCATCGGGTTGAAATCAACCTCTTTTAGAGCACTGCTCTGAAACAGGTGCCGCAAGTGACGGGTGGCAACAACCGACTTTACACGCCGCTACCTCGGGTTGATTTGACGGTGCAAGATACATTTGTCTCATAAACCCGGTTGTTTCCACCCTGTTATAGCGGCGTGTAAAGGTACCTTTATTGATTGGTATGCAGAGATGACTAATATTTATCGCATGGAGGAGTTGAGTGCTGCAGAAACGGACTCCCAGGAGAAGGTTAACTTGACTTGGTCTGAATGTGACTCACCGAGTGTCGGGTACTCAGGTCTCAGGCGCTGGCTATCAGTCACGGTTCCGGTGCCTGAGGTCGTGGGCCCGGTGGTCAATAAAAGGGGTTAAAGTGAAATAATAAAAAGGAATAAAGTTATTTGTTCGTGATGCCACCGGTAGGGTTCCGGTGATGGCACCGGTGCTGCTTGGGCCTCCGGGGAGATGGGCGGCAGCAAGGTGGAACTGCTCCCGACAGGACGAGCGGGATCCCCGGAGGTGAGAACTGCAATGGAGTAATAGGGCAGCTCGGTTGTTTCTGAAAAGAAATGCAGGTTGATGGCAGTTCTGGAATAAGGCTCAGACACGCTGCTCACTCTGTACGGGTTCTTTACTCTGGCAGCTTCACAAGGTATGCGATGGTGTCGGCTCAGGTAGTGGACCGGGTGGCTCTGGCCATGAGCAGCGTCCCTCTGAAGCTCCTCTGATGTTCCTTCTCTATCACAATCTGTCCCTTCTCTTCGCTGCTCTAGTATACCTTGCCAGGGTACTGAGGGCCCTCGATTGGAGTTCCCATTGTCTTGGCCCTGACGCTCGGGGTCCTGGCCCTCAATGGTGGGCACCCCCTGGTATAGCTGCGGTGATGGTTAAATTGTGAGTTGTGCTCCTGTAAAGCCTTCAACCACTCTGGGTTCTGTGGTGCAGGGTTAAATCGTCTGAACCACCTCGGAGCCGGTACTCCGGGTTGTGGACTGGGCTCGGGTCTTCTATCACCCACTCTCTCTCTCTTGGCCTCTTTCTCTTCTGGGTCACCAGTGCTCGGTGCCCTCCCTGTTAGCTGTCTCAGTGTTCTTCTTCAACTCCTTCCACTCTGCTATGTCTGTTACTTTGACTTTGCTTCTCCAAGCTTTTCTCCTGTCACGACTTGACTTCTGCACTGTTCTGTTCTTACTTCCTGATCTAACTCTTTTCTGCTCTCCCACTCACTATATCACCCAGCTCTCCTCCCACCGGGACCTGTTATCCTAGGAACGGGTGTCTGATTGGTCCCCTGATCACTAGGTGTGTGTAGTGTTGGAGCTTCAGGATTCTTCTACTCGTTACCAGAGCAAAGGATATGGCACCTTCATTCAGGGGTGCAGTACCATTTTGTGACGCACTCTTAGTGGGGCACCACAAATGGATCATATTTCAGGATTCTGCTAAATTTCAGGATTTGTTCACTTGAATGAATCAATTAGACATGGTGCAGTGCTTGCCCTAGCAGGTGACCTTCCTTGGGATCACTCCTTACCTTGCTAACCTCCACGTCCAGATTCCTCCCTCTATTTCTCCCCGTTCCCTTCTTCCCTCTATTTCTTTATTTTTATTTTTATACTCTCACTTTTTTCTGTATCAATCCTCTTTAATACTATGGCAATTGACATATTACTAGCATATTGATTTTTCTTTTTCCACCCGAACATTATGTATGGGTTAATATAACAAAGATATACCGTATATACTCGTGTATAAGCCGACCCGTGTATAAGCCGACCCCCCTACTTTTGCCCCAAAAATCTGGAAAAACCTATTGACTCGTGTATAAGCCGAGGGTGGACCCCAGCACAGGTATACAGACCCCAGCAGTGTGGTATACAGGCCTCCCCAGTGGTAGTATACAGCAGCCCCAGTGGTAGTATACAGATTCCCCAGCAGCCCCAGTGGTAGTATACAGATTCCCCAGCAGCCCCAGTGGTAGTATACAGGAGCCCCAGCAGCCCCAGTGATAGTATACAGGAGCCCCAGCAGCCCCAGTGGTAGTATACAGGAGCCCCAGCAGCCCCTGTGGTAGTATACAGGAGCCCCAGCAGCCCCAGTGGTAGTATACAGGAGCCCCAGTGGTAGTATACAGATTCCCCAGCAGCCCCAGTGGTAGTATACAGATTCCCCAGCAGCCCCAGTGGTAGTATACAGATTCCCCAGCAGCCCCAGTGGTAGTATACAGGAGCCCCAGCAGCCCCAGTGGTAGTATACAGGAGCCCCAGCAGCCCCAGTGGTAGTATACAGGAGCCCCAGCAGCCCCAGTGGTAGTATACAGGAGCCCCAGCAGCCCCAGTGGTAGTATACAGGAGCCCCAGCAGCCCCAGTGGTAGTATACAGCAGCCCCAGTGGTATACAGCAGGCCCCCAGGGGTACATATAGCAGCCCCCAGGGGGTACCCAGCAGCCCCCTGGGGGTACCAACAGCCCCCTGGGGTACCAACAGCCCCCAGGGGGTACCAACAGCCCCCAGGGGGTACCAGCAGCCCCCTGGGGGTACCAACAGCCCCCTGGGGGTACCAACAGCCCCCAGGGGGTACCAATAGCCCCCAGGGGGTACCAGCAGCCCCCTGGGGGTACCAACAGCCCCCTGGGGGTACCAACAGCCCCCAGGGGGTCCCCAGCAGGTACCCCAGCAGCCCCCAGGGGGTACCCAGCAGCCCCCTGGGGGTCCCCAGCAGCCCCTGGGGGTACACAGCGGCCCCCAGGGGGTCCCCAGCAGCCCCCTGGGGGTCCCCAGCAGCCCCCAAATGCTGTCACTCGCACCCCCTTGCAAGGGTTCCCCCCGCTTCTCTTACCATTCCGGACTTCTGATCCGCGCCGCTCCTCGCTGCTCCTCGCTGCTCCGTCCGTCCGTCTCCTACATCCGGGATCCCCAGTCTTCGCGATGACGTCACATGCCTGCGACGGCCGGAGATCCGGGATGTAGAAGACGGACGGAGCAGCGAGGATGAAGCACCGAGGAGCGGCGCGGATCAGAAGTCCGAAATGATAATATAACCATCGGGGGGGGGGGGCCCTTACAAGGGGGGGAGGTGCCAGCACTTGGGGGGGATTTATTTAGTTATGCACTGCTTCCCCCTGCCGCTGATTGACAGGGGAAAGCAGTGCATATTTAATGAGCGGCCCCACGTGACGGGGCCGCTCATACAGCAGCCTCCCCCCCCCCGCCTCCTGAAGCCTCCACAGCCCCGGACACAGCCCCCCCCGTATTGACTCGTGTATAAGCCGAGGGGGAGACTTTTCAGCCCAAATTTTGGGCTGAAAAACTCGGCTTATACACGAGTATATACGGTATACACTTCCAGATCCTCAACTTTTATGGAAGTCCCGTTCTTGGACAGATATGTTTTTGTTGATTTACTAAGTTGAATTGTTGTTTTGGAATGAATAATATGGGATACCCATAACAGACCTGGGTCCGGTGAACAGAAGGTTGTATAATTATCGGAGCTTATAGTTCAGCGCTGTACACTCATATTGCAAAAATGTTATATGACATGTTGATTTACATGTAATGAATCATTCTTAATAAGCAAAGATTTACCAAAAAAAAAAAAAAACAGCCAATGTGCAACACATGTGCCATATAGGGAATTAAGGCAGATGTCAGTCACATGAGCTATCTTTTATGTGTATATGTAAGGTAACATATACTGCCCAGGAGGGTTTACTGTTGGCTGGAGATTTATCAGGCTGCCTATAGCAACCAATCACAGCTCAGCTTCTATTTTCCTACAGGTTATTAATATGACATATTCAAATTCAATTTTGTTATAGCTAACAGCAGTTATTTATTAACTAGTAGCCTTATAATAGTAGTAGGAGCGCCCCCCGCAGACTTCATGCTTCGTATCTTCAAGATGGGTTTAGTAACAAACTAAAAAATAATAATCATCTATAAAATGTCATTAGTGTTTGGACACCTCCTTCATTCCTAAATTTGTAGACAGTTATCAGTCAGCTTTACAAATCATTAAAGAGGTGGTTCACTACAATGGATAGTGACCACATTGATATAAAGCAGTTAAACAAGTTATTTTGCAAATACCTTGTGTTCTGCATTCTGCCTGTGATCAGTGCTATTGCTGTCCGCTCATCCCCGTTACTTGACTTCCGACTGCAGCGCCTCAGCCTCTGATGTCCGATAATCTAAATGTTTCAGTGTGATGTGCAATATGTGAGCATTTAGGGACCCACTTTAAAGGGATCCTGTCACCTCCAGAACGCCTCCTAAGCTAGGAAAACATGTCCCTGCAGCATCCCATCACTAATATCACACTCCTTTTGTCTTCTAAAAGTATCTTTTGAAAGTGCATAAAAACGTTTTAATACTCACTCATTAGTGATTATAATTAGCAGGGGCTATATTCTTTAGTCACCAGAGCGGGTTGTTTTGCATGCTCCAGGTTCCACCCTCTCTCTGTCTATTTGCTCTGCTTGTGCAGGCTTTACCCTCTCCCCTCTCTATCACTCACATAATGCAAATCATTAGTCCTGCCTTCAACTGCACATAACAGCAGCACAGACAGAGAGAGGGTGCATCCTCGAGGCTGCAAAACAACATGCCCTGGTGACTAAAGAATATAGCCCCTGCTAATTATAATCACTAATGAGTAAGTATTAAAACGTTTTTCTCCACTTTCACAGGATGCTTTTAGGAGACAAAAGGAGTGTGAGATTAGTGATGGGATGCTGCAGGGACATGTTTTGCTAGCTTAGGAGGCGTTTTGGAGGTGACAGGAGCCCTTTAAACTTTTCCCCAGGGCCCCACTTTGTCTAAAACCGGCCCTACAGAAACCCTTAAGGTACCGTCAAACGTAGCAATATCGCCGCCATATGGCTGGCAATTTGACGTGAGCGCACACGTTCTGGGCACTTTTTTGCACATCGCCATCACCCTGTCACGCATAGACATCTCGCGTGCGATGGTCGGCGCTCCTGCTTCCGCAAATTGCCTGGTGCAGACCGGAAGCAAATTCGACGCGTCACACACCATCACCTCATCAGCGATGTGGGCGTAAAGTATGAGCGCAGAGTATGAGCACGTCCAGGAGACAGGTGTGTCAGAGTGTTGTACACTGCGACTCTACCACTCTGATTGGCAAACACAACTGCGTCCGTCATTGGTCAGCCTTGTCATGATGTCTGCCCACTACATGACACATGTGTCCTTTCTATTATATCGCTATTCAAATATGGAGCCTTTGCCATGGGCAGCCAATGGGAATGCAGGAGCTGCCACCAATCGTGGCAGACGGGGCGCGCCAAACAGAACGCTCAGGCACGCCTCTGGAATTGCATCCAGATTGTAGTTCACTTTCTACATCGCGATCGCCCAGTCACACGTCATGATGTGGTGAAATCGCTTTGTGGAAATCGCCTGCTGATTTCTCAGCAGAGCAGAGCAATCAGGCGACGCACCACCGGCGATTTCTTGCCATAAAATCGCCCTGTCACATGCCGCAACGCACCGGCAATGTGGTAGCGATATCGCCGCATTCAGAGATTGCTTAGCAAATCTCCCGGCGATATCTCCACATGTGACGGTACCTTTAGTCTGTCTGCCCCTCACAGCAGCTCAGGCAGCGGGACAGCAGCAGTACAGCTGAGTTTATCTGCCTCCCCTATCACTCACTCCCTCTGTTCAGTGACCAACAGTGTCTGTAGCTACAGATCTCCCAGAAAAACTTTGGAATCTGGGAGGGGGTATGATAGATGGGGGTGGTGGGGTGTTGCCACAGAATCTGTCACATACAATGTGAGTAGTGGGAGAAGCAGGTGGAGCAGCTTTTTTTGTTGAAGGCCGGCAGCAGAGCCCATGTATATCAAACAGGATGAAGAACATATACAGCAAGATGGAAGACCATATATATAGCAGGATGGGAGACAATATATATATAGCAGGATGGAGACCCTTTTATACAGTATGATGCAGGACATATAGCAGGATGAAGACCCTTTTATACAGTATGATATAGGACACATATATAGCAGGATGGAGACCATATATATACAGTAGCAGGATGGAAGACAATATATATAGCAAGATGGAGACCTTTTATACAGAAGGATGGACGACATATATATAGGGGGATGGAGACCACATAAACAGCAACATGGGAGACCATATATATAGCAGGATGGGAGACTATATATAGCAGGATGGAGACATTTTATACAGTAGGATGAACGACATATACAGTCATATGAAAAAGTTTGGGCACCCCTCTTAATCTTAGTCTATTTTTTTTGTTTAAAATTGTTTTTTTGCAACTTCTATTTCAGTGTGATATATGTAATAACTGATGGACACAGTAATATTTCAGGATTGAAATGAGGTTTATTGAACCGAAAATGTGAAGTGTGCATTATTTCAAAATTTCACAGGTGCAAAAGTATGGGCACCTCAAAAGAAAAGTGACATTAATATTTAGTAGATCCACCTTTTGCAAAAATATCAGCCTCTAGTCGCTTCCTGTAGCTGTTAATGAGTTCCTGGATCCTGGATGAAGGTATTTTTGACCATTCCTCTTTACAAAACAATTCCAGTTCAGTTAAGTTTGATGGTCGCGAGCATGTACAGCCCGCTTCAAAACATCCCACAGATGTTCAATGATATTCAGGTCTGGGGACTGGGATGGCCATTCCAGAACATTGTAATTGTTCCTCTGCATGAATGCCTGAGTAGATTTAGAGCAGTGTTCTGGATCATTGTCTTGCTGAAAGATCCATCCCCGGTGTAACTTCAACTTTGACACTGATTCTTGAACATTATTCTCAAGAATCTGCTGATACTGAGTGGAATCCTTGCGACCCTCAACTTTAACAAGATTCCCAGTGCCGTCATTAGCCACACAGCCCCAAAGCATGATGGACCCTCCCTCAAATTTGACACTGGGTAGCAAGTGTTTTTCTTGGAATGCTGTGTTTTTGTGGCGCCATGCATAATGCCTTGTTTTATGACCAAACAACTCAATCTTTGTTTCATCAGTCCACAGGACCTTCTTCTAAAATGAAACTGGGTTGTCCAAATGTGCTTTTGCATACCTCAGGCGACTCTGTTTGTAGCGTGCATGCAGAAACAGCTTCTTTCGCATCACTCTCCCATACAGCTTCTCCTTGTGCAGTGTGCGCTGTATTGTTGACCGATACATAGTGACACCATCTGCAGCAAGATGATGCTGCAGGTCTTTGGAGGTGGTCTAGGAGAGAGCCCGGTGATCCCTTGCAAGATAGGGACACTCAAGGCTAGGCTGGGATCAGAGAGTCGGCTCTGGGTGACTGTAGCTACACACCGGTACACGGACACACTGACGGGGAGACACAGATTCCAGGTCTGGTCACCCAACACACGGCCTGGAGAAACAGCATCATATAGGACCCAGGCTTGCTGCCCATACACCAGGGAGAAGCCAAACAAGAAACTGAGCTGTCTTCATACAGCCCACGGGAAGAACAGAGGAGAGGAAAGCCTGAGAGATTTCAGAGAGTGAAAGGTCTCAAAGAGGTAACCTGGCTGCAGTGGGTTCAGTGAATGTCTCGAGTTATCTGTGGAAGTGACTGTAACTTGTACTGAAAGAACTTGTGAAGTAAAACCCGGTGAACCCTGCTCAAGTCTCCCGTGTGTGATTCCCTGCACAGTGAACTGTATTATGTCTTTACACCCTGTCAGGAGCAGCTCCGACCCACAGCGGGCTCATCCATCTAGCTGCAGCACCATCCATCCATCCTCCTGGCAGGAACAGCAGCAGCGGTGGTGGTCCCCTCACTGACCACAACCCGTGGGTGGCGTCACGATAATCCCTGTAAATACCCCCCATTACTTGTGGGCTCGGGACACGGTCCGGACCAGGACTACTGTGATTCCCTGTGATACCCCCGGTGTAGCACCGAGTACCCAGTCCCAGTGGGCTCCACACCCGCATGAGTCTTGCATGACTCACCCAGCATTGTCGCTGCTTCTCTGAACGGGAGCACGTCAGATCCATAGAAACACATGCAGCTGACACACTCCTGTTCAGAGAGGCAGCGGCCGTGCTGGGTGAGTTATGCAAAACTCATGCGGGTATCTTGCATGCATCTCACATAATGTGTCTCCATCTTAAAGGGAATATCCAGGATTTTTATTTTTAAAAAAAATGTGTTCAGGTAATAAAAGGCAGATAGTTGCCATGTATTTGCCTGTTGTTCTTGTCGTTGTTCACTGCTGGCATAAAGCGGTTGAGGACCGCTCCTGCCAGTGATAAAATGGCTTTGTCAACAGACAGGCGGATTCTTTTCCCTCTGCCCTCTAGAAGGGACAGGACAACTGACATCATGCTGATTGACAGGCGGTTCCCTGCTACCTAACTGGGGGAACTAGCAGTAAATAAGCATGATGTCGACATTGACGTCCATCCACAGAGCAGAGAAGCCACCTCTCTGTCGATACAATGTCAGCAGAAGTTGCAAAATTGTGAGCAGGAGCGATCCGTGTGTGTCTGTGGGCACAACAGGCAGGTAGGTGGCAACTACCTAGCTGTTAGTGCTTAGGCACTTTTTTTTTTTTTTTTTTTTAAATTCTGGATGTATACTTTAAAGCAATAAAGAAATAGATACAATTACATCTGGAATAAAATCAGTACACACGGTTGATAGATCTTTTTTTCTGTCAAAGGGCAGCATTCCTGCTTTAATTTTTGCATCCATATGTATGCAGAATATGGTATTTAAAAACAAAAATCTGTCACCTGGATATGATTTTAGTTGAAGAATTAGTAACTCACAATAAGAGTATGCTTACAATAGCGTATAAAAAAATGGCCCAATTTGCATCCAGAAAAGTAAGACGATTGTTTTCTCACTTGTGTTCCATGTGCTGCAAGTGTGCTTATCATATGGTAGAGGTTACGCCAGCAGTGTCAGCCTCCGTCCACCAGGAGTCTCTGATAAGACTGGCTAGAAGACTCTCTGGTAGGTCTGGTGGCATGGGTAAGTTACCAGGAAGGACTCATGAAGTGCAGACGAATTGAGAACTAGCTCTGTTCTAATACTGAGAACTCCAGACCTTGTACTCCAAAAAGACTTTCCTGTTACTGGTGCAAATTGTGCCAGGAAAACTAATACTTTAATCAGCAGGCCTGCTGTAGCAAGAGACTGATCCCAAGGTGGTATCTACAGTTAATTGCAAAGCTCCATCCCTTCCCTCACCACTTCGGGCCCCTTGCAGTAACCCATTTGGATGGTTGTCGTTAACCTAATAGGAGATCTACCCTGTGTATGGCAATATGAAGCATCCAGGTCCTTCAGGATCCGAACCAAGGATAGAGCTGGTGAACATTGCCATATGTAGGTCCTGAGCTCAGGCCCCGCCACAGTCATCATTGGCAGGAAGCATGCACGCAAAGATAGTGCTTGATACCAAACGAAGTTAGAGAGGCTGCAGACTTTGTAAAAAGAACTAACACCTACATTTTAAGTTAATACCTAATACAGATTGTTGGCAGTGTTTACATTTGGTTCCAGGGCATTCTTTTGCTGATGTCACGCGCTGTCCACCGCTGTGTCTGTGGTGTAGTCTTGATGCTGTTGTAACTTAAACTATGTGAAACTCCCTCTGGTACTGCATGAGTTAATGCTAGTTCTATTGCCGTGTCCTGGTGGATGTGAAGTTAATGTGCGAGTCTCTTCCCCTAGCCTTTAAATAGCCTCTCCTTCCACCAGGTGGTGCTGCTGATAGAGTTTCACTCTATACCTGTTAGCCGTGCTGTGCTGACCTGATTGTTTGTGCTGCTGAGAACTTTCCCTTTGGAGTTGCTGTACCCTGGTTCAGTGGAGGGATGTGAAGGGGAATAGTACAGGGCTGGTGGAGGAGTTAGAGCTTAGGGTGGAGATCCAAACCTTCTCACCATCAAAGATATCATCGGGGTCAGGGCTATTCAGGGTTCTCTGTCTAGGGACAGATTAGTTTTCTCTGCTCACCCTGCCCGTAACTGCCATTCCCTCACCAGCATTTTCACTACACCATTTCAGCTGAGTACCGTTTTAGGGGGTGAGGTAGAATCTTGTATAAGTTTGTAAACCGCTGTGCTGTGCTGCCGATAGGCTACTTTGAACACCCAGTAATCTACATTGCGCCAACAGAATAAATTGTGTGCTCTTTTATTTGACAGAGTGTTCCATAGATAAATTATTGCGCACTTATTGTTACATCTCAGGACAGTGTTGTTGGGGCAGCACAGTGATAATGGTCAGTTTTGACCAGGTGTATGTTACATTTTATTTATGTTTTCTTTTTTGTGTTCATATGGAAAACACCCCTTTAAACCTTTATAGTAAATCCAAGTTCTCTCTTTGGTCTCGTTCTTGTTCCACGGCCCATTGTATCCTCATATCTTGACCAGAACTGTGGTCCTTAGCTTACATGCTGTCTATATTAAATCCATTTTTTTCTCAGCTATTATTCATTTACAATTATTTATGTAACACCAGTGTACCTACCTGGGAGAGGAGGCACAGTATAGGGATCACAAACTCAGCACTGCAGCCGGCCTTCTTGCTCACCTGCATCTTCTGTGGTCCCTATGCTCCAGAGCTTGCACACATCATGCTGGTATCCTAGTAACCTCCTAAAGGCTGGAGCATGTGCCCTCCATGCCTCATAAAGGGTCAGCATATGGAGCCCACTGGGACGGGGTATTCGGTACCAGACCGGGTTGCTACTGGGAATGTCACGGAGGGCCTGGTCCGGGCCGTGTCCCGGGTTCGGCAAGTAAAAGGGGATATTTACAAGGGATGAATGTTTGTAGTGACGCCACCCACGAGTTGTGGTCAGGGTGACCACCGCTGCTGCAGAACCTCCAGGGATAATGTTAGGCAGCTTAGATGGAACGGCTCTCCGTAGGTAGAGGCTGGTTCCCCGGGGCAGTGAAACTTAGAGTTTAGGAAGGGTTGGATGTTGTAGTAAGGGGGTGATAGTGGAGACGGGTTCAAGGATCACACACTCGCATTTCTGAAGTTTTCCAAAGCTTTACTGCAGATGTAGTAGCAGAGTTTTGTCCACGGAGTCTGTACTGGGGCCGGGTTGCTCCCACCCTGTCTGCGTCCTCAGCTTCCTCCTGTTGCGCTGTGTGTGTGTGGCCCTGCTGCTGCTTCTAGCTGAGCTGCTGGCACTGTCTCTCTCCTCACGGGTACCCCTTGGCTAGGCAACTTGAGTCTTCCGTGTGCTTCTTACCCCGCCGTGTTGCTTCGCTCTGGTACAGTGTCGATCCACAAACTCCACTATCCCGGGGTATACTGTGCTGTGTGTGTCAGTCACAGTTCCGGATCCGGTATTCGATCTGTGCGCTCCTCCGGGGCGAGTGGTGATGGCACTCAGTCTCCCAGATGTGTTCCTCTGTCTTCAGTTCTCCTTCCCTCAGACCCTGGCTAGGCTTGGAATCAGTGAGCAGCCTGTAGAGAAGCCTGACGCAGCTACTTTACACTACAGTCTCCCTCAGTTCTCCCAGGAACTGGACTCTTCACCGTACTGCTACGTACTGGACTTCTCTAAAAACCCTAACTACTTCCTCTTGACCCGGAGTATATAAGGGAGCTGGTTTAGCTCCTCCTCCTGGCCCAGAGGTGCTAGTGTAGTGTCAATGTGTTGTGGGGAGGGAACCCGTGTGATGTTACTGTGGCACATTAACCCTTGGGGTGTCACAAGCACACACACTCAAAGCCAAGGCTGAGAAGCACTGGGTATTTAAGGCACCTTCCCCTGTAGGGATCTGCCTGAGCATTTAGGTTTCTATAGTTCCTGTTCCATTTGTACTCTAGTCTGTATCCTGTCCTATCAGTATCCAGTTACATCTTCTGTCTGATTGCTCCAGTCTCGTCCCACCGGACGTGTCTGTCTCCAGTTCCTGAACTTGATTGGTAAAAACTATAACAGAAGCACAGAATAAACGAAGTCAGTACTGGGTGCATTAAAGAAACCAGTACTGAAATAGTTATAACACAGGTTACAGTCAACATGAATAACTGGGGTAAAGGTCACTGCAGCAGGATCTGTTCTAATACAGAGTGCATCTATTTGCATACAGTGCAAAAGGCAATAACTGAAGTAGTGTTTCTCACAGCACAATACACTTCACTTTAAAGTATTCTATACAGAAATACTTTTATCTAAGTACAATGCAAACAAGCTAACATGGAGAATTACATGGTAAGCATTTCTCCTATCTCACAGTTCTTTCTGTAACAGTGACTGGATCATAACTTGCTTACACAGATTCTATACAAAACATGTATTGGAATTTTCTGTTACCGAGATCATCTCATGACAGGTGAAGAGATTTGTACATAGAAGGGAAAGAGCTAAGGATTCATGTCTCCTCAGGATGCCTGGAGCTCAGGAAATGGCTGCCGTCTCCTTTATAACAGAGGAGTAGGGGCGTTCCCTTCTATATGACTCATTTTGTTAAAGGAGACATTCTTCTTAAGTATGGGGAAACATAATACATAGGTATCTAGTGACCTCTATGGATCGTAACTGGTATAACACAATTAATACCATTTAGCTGCACTCAAATGGCAGAACAATACCTGTAAATAATGGATGTCAATAGGATTGTCTGTGTGACATCAATTTATTTTTCGCAACCATAAAATTGATTAGGTGAGTTATGTCTGATTTATGCTGTAAAAACAGGAAAAAAACTATTACAGCGCGCTATCCAGATGTTTTAAACTAGTCAAAAATGAGGATTAATGAAAACATACAGATACAACGCATTTCCAGAGTGGACTGCTCTCTTTGTCAGGTATTTGGGATACATGCCATAGATACATGCTTTGGAAGTACACTGAGCTGTAGGCTGATTTTCTGCTAAGGAAAAAAAAAAAAAAAAGATTTAAATCTGATTTTTTAGCGAGTGTGAAACGAGCTGAGTGTGACAGAGCGCAAGTGCGACAGAAGTAAGTGTGTGACTTGTGATTCAGTGAGGAGGTGTTTGGGAATCCTGCAACAAATACCTGTGTGAATTGCTGACTGTTTTTTTTTTTTTTTTTACCTTTTTAATTTTATTTGGCTTTCTTAACTTTCTTTTCTCTCTACAAGTTTATAGTCTCTTATTTTACTACCTTGTAAGTTAAAGGGTTAACTACTTTGCACTTAAAACCTGTGGTGTAGCTATACTTAAAAGGGATTAATTAAGGGTGGGGGTGCATAATTAAGGGTTTATAAGAAGCAGCTGGTTGGGGCTTCAGTCCTTTGGAAGTACACTGAGCTGTAGGCTGATTTTCTACTAAGGGAAAAAAAAAAAGATTTAAATCTGATTTTCTAGCGAGTGTGAAACGAGCTGAGTGTGACAGAGCGCAAGTGCGACAGAAGTAAGTGTGTGATTTGTGATTCAGTGACTTTGGATTAAGGGAGTTTGGAAGTGAGGACTTACTGAATTGCTGGTTGTATTTTATTAATACTTTGCATTTCTTTTTACTTATCATTTCTGTCTGGTGCAATCCCCATTAGGAAATGAGCTCCATGATTGGCAATGCCATCCAGTGTACATCTTGCCACATGTATGCATTCCTTGACCAGCCGGTCGAGGGTGCATACTGCTGTGTGAGATGTGAGTACGTTGTGCATTTGGAAGCCCAGATACTGGATCTAAATGAACAACTGACAACGCTGAGATCCATAGACAATATGGAAAGGAGTCTGCTGCTCACTGAACAGCTGCTCAATGGGATAGATGTGGGGGAGGATGGTAGTATGGAGCTGCAGGACCGTGAGGTAGCCAGCTGGGTGACAGTTAGAAGGCGGGGTAGAGGGAAGAGTGCCAGGGAGGCTAGCCCTGATTTAGCACACCCCAATAAATTTGCTATGTTGGCAGATGAGGGGGGTGTGAGTTCAGGGATAGCACTGCTGCAGCAGGGCATGACCTCTGAAAGCCAGAGGAGTGTCTGCTCCAGTAAGGGGGAAAACAGGAGAGAAGGGCAGGCCTGACAGGTGCTGGTAGTGGGGGACTCAATTATTAGGAGAATAGATAGGGCAATCTGTCACAAAGACAGGGATCGTCGAACAGTGTGCTGCCTACCTGGCGCTCGAGTCCGGCACATCGCTGACCGGGTTGACAGATTACTAGGAGGGGCTGGTGAGGACCCAGCGGTCATGGTGCACATTGGCACAAATGAAAAAAGTTAGAGGTAGGTGGAAGGTCCTTAAAGATGATTTCAGGGAATTAGGCTGCAAGCTTAAGGCAAGGACCTCCAAAGTAGTATTCTCTGAAATACTGCCTGTACCACGTGCCACACCAGAGAGGCAAAGGGAGATTTAGGGAGATAAAAAAGTGGCTCAGGAATTGGTGTAGGAAGGAGGGGTTTGGGTTCCTGGAGAACTGGGCCGACTTCTCTGTTGGCTACAGGTTCTATGCTAGGGACGGGCTGCACCTCAATGGGGAGGGTGCAGCTGTGCTGGGGGAGAAAATGGCTAGAAGGTTGGAGGAGTGTTTAAACTAGGGATTGGGGGGAGGGTATTCATTGTATAGGAGGGGAAGATAGTGTAAATAGTAACCTGGGCACAAGTAATAAAATTGGGGGTGGCATGGGGGGTGGGGTTAGAACAGTCAATCTAGTAGGAAGGAATAGAGGTAAAGAGAGATGCATAAAGTGCATGTACACTAATGCCAAAAGCCTCACCAACAAAATGGAGGAATTAGAATTGATTTTGTTGGAAAATAATTATGACATGGTGGGGATTTCGGAGACGTGGCTGGACAAGAGCCATGACTGGGCTGTTAATTTACAGGGCTATTGTCTGTTCAGAAATGACCGTACAAATAGGCGAGGAGGAGGTGTATGTTTATACGTAAAATCATCCTTAAAACCCATCCTGCGTGATAATATAGGTGAATCTAATGGAAATGTAGAGTCCCTGTGGGTGGAGATAAGGGGAGGGGGAAAAAATAATAAAATACTGATAGGGGTTTGTTATAAGTCCCCAACAATAATGGAAGTCGAGGAGAATATCCTCATAAAGCAAATAGATGAAGCAGCGACTCAGGGAGAAGTCATTATTGTGGGGGACTTCAACTACCCTGAAATACATTGGGGATCAGAAACCTGCAGTTCCAGCAAAGGTAATAAGTTTTTGAAAACTATGAGAGACAATTACCTTTCACAACTGCTTCAGGACCCAACAAGAAGGGGGGCACTGCTGGACCTAATATTAACCAACAGGCCGGACCGCATATCAAATATACGGGTTGGAGGTCACTTGGGTAATAGTGATCATAACTTAATAAGTTTTCAAGTATCCTTTACTAAGACGTGTAGAAGAGGGGCTACAAGGACACTAAACTTCAGGAAGGCAAATTTCCAACGGTTGAGAGATGATCTTAGTGCAATAAACTGGGATGATGTCCTGAGACATAACAGTACACAACACAAATGGGAGATGTTTATTAGCATCCTGAATAGGACCTGTGCACAATATATACCCTATGGGAATAAGCATGCTAGAAATAGGAGGAAACCACTATGGCTAAATAAAGCGGTAAGAGGTGCAATATGTGACAAAAAGAAAGCATTTAGGGAATTAAAGCAAGTAGGTAGTGATGAGGCATTAAATAAATACAGAAAATTAAATAACATTTGTAAAAAGCAAATCAAGGCAGCAAAGATTGAGACAGAGAGACTCATTGCCAGAGAAAGTAAAAATAATCCCAAAATATTTTTTAACTACATAAATAGTAAGAAACTAAAAAATGATGGTATTAGCCCTTTAAAAATAGTCTGGGTGAAATGGTGGATGAGGATGAGGAAAAAGCCAATATGCTAAATGACTTTTTTTCAACAGTATTTACACAAGAAAATCCCATGACAGACAATATGATCAGTGATAACAAAAATTCTCAATTAAATGTCACCTGCTTAACCCAAGAGGAAGTACGGCATCGTCTAAAAATCACTAAAATTGACAAATCCCCGGGCCAGGATGGGATACACCCCAGAGTGCTGCAGGAATTAAGTACTGTCATAGATAGACCATTATTTTTAATATTTAAAGATTCCATAATAACAGGGTCTGTACCACAGGACTGGCGTATAGCAAATGTGGTGCCAATATTCAAAAAGGGGACAAAAACTGAACTTGGAAATTATAGGCCAGTAAGCTTAACCTCTACTGTGGGTAAAATCCTAGAGGGTTTTCTAAGAGATGCTATACTGGAGTATCTGAAGAAAAATAACCTCATGACCCATTATCAACATGGTTTTACGAGGGACCGTTCCTGTCAAACTAATCTAATAAGCTTCTATGAAGAAGTAAGTTCTGGACTGGACCAAGGAAATGCAGTGGATGTGGTGTATATGGACTTTTCAAAAGCTTTTGATACGGTGCCACACAAAAGGTTGATACATAAAATGAGGGCAATGGGGATAGGGGAAAATATGTGTAAGTGGGTTAAGAACTGGCTTAGTGATAGGAAACAAAGGGTTGTTATTAATGGAACACACTCAGAATGGGTCACAGTTAACAGTGGGGTACCACAGGGGTCAGTGTTGGGCCCGCTTCTATTTAATATATTTATTAATGACCTTGTAGGGGGCATACAGAGTAGAATCTCAATATTTGCAGATGACACTAAACTCTGCAGGGTAATCAATACAGAGGAGGACAATTTTATATTACAGGAGGATTTATGTAAACTAGAAGCTTGGGCTGCTAAATGGCAAATGCGCTTTAATGGGGATAAATGTAAAGTCATGCACTTGGGCAGAGGAAACAAAAGGTATAATTATGTGCTTAATTGTAAAACACTGGGCAAAACTGTCACTGAAAAAGACCTGGGTGTATGGGTAGATGACAAACTCACATTTAGTGGCCAGTGTCAGGCAGCTGCTGCAAAGGCAAATAAAATAATGGGATGCATTAAAAGAGGCATAGATGCTCATGAGGAGAACATAATTTTACCTCTATACAAGTCACTAGTGCGACCACACTTAGAATACTGTGTACAATTCTGGTCTCCGGTGTATAAGAAACACATAGCTGAACTAGAGCGGGTCCAGAGAAGAGTGACAAAAGTCATTAGAGGACTAAGGGGTCTGCAATACCAAGACAGGTTATTAAACTTGGGGTTATTTAGCTTGGAAAAACGAAGACTTAGGGGTGATCTTATAATAATGTATAAATATATGAGGGGACAGTACAGAGAACTTTCTAATGATCTCTTTACTCTTAGGCCTGAGACTGGGACAAGGGGGCATCCTCTACGTCTGGAGGAAAGAAGGTTTAATCATAATCACAGACGCGGATTCTTTACTGTAAGAGCAGTGAGACTATGGAACTCTCTGCCACATGCTGTTGTAATGAGTGAGTCACTACTAACATTTAAGAAGGGCCTGGATGCCTTTCTTGAAAACTATAATATTACCAGTTATACATACTAGATTCTTTGATAGGACGTTGATCCAGGGAATTAGTCTGATTGCCGTATCTGGAGTCAGGAAGGAATTTTTTCCCCCAATGTGGAGCTTAGTGTTGCCACATGGGTTTTTTTTGCCTTCCTCTGGATCAACATGTTAGGCTATGGGTTGAACTAGATGGACTTAAAGTCTTCCTTCAACCTTAAAAACTATGTTACTATGTTACTATGATACTAGATCTTATACTGCTAGACCAAGTATAGATAAGAAACTTATTTATCCCACACAATTAACACGCTACAGGGCAGACACTGTTCACAACAGAAAAATTGCCATAAATGCAAAAAATACAGATTGTACATAAATGCAAAAGAATACAAATCTGAGAAAAATACAAGTTGTACAAAAATGGAATCCCTCTTTCTTGTTAATCCCTATTTTCCTTATAATATAGACAAATATATAAAAATACAAAAAAACAAAAATACAACGGTACATATTAATTTTAAAACATACAAAAAATACTTAATAATTACCGTATGTGTCCATTAAGCACCATTTGTAGCCCCCAAAATAATAAAAGCTAATATATTTGTTCTATACTGTACATTCATTCAACCCCTCGTCTAATTTATGCGTACACTTGCAGCAAGCTGCAATTTTTATCCTCAGGACGAATACAGCTGAGAAAAATAATGGCATATCTGCACTGCCTCATTGTATAATATGGGCCTTAGTACAATATTTTTTTCTTCTCATATGGCACTTATCTGACATATGAAGAGAAGGAGCTGTACTATCAAAGGTGAACTTTGTCTCCCTCTGATATCTCTTTTAGCATTATAAATACTTCAAAGAATTATATATGCCAATCAGCATAACTGTAAGATGTATTTATGAAGTTAAAATAGCAATCAGAGGGGGACAAAGTTCACCTTTGATATACAGTATATTAACATATGTACATCCATATAGCTATAGCTTTTTTAACTTTGTAAATACATCTTACAATAATGCTGATTGGCATATATATTTGTATGAAGTATTTATAATGTCTGAAATCAGAGGGGGAGAAAGTTCACCATTGATATATATATTAACATATGTATATCCATATATTATATATATATATATATATATATATATATATATATATATATATATATATATATACAGTGACATAAAAAAGTTTGGGCACCCCTCTTAATCTTACTCTTTTTTTTTTTTGTTTAAAATTGTTTTTTTGCAACAGCTATTTCAGTGTGATATATGTAATAACTGATGGACACAGTAATATTTCAGGATTGAAATGAGGTTTATTGTACTAACCAAAAATGTGAAATATGCATTATTTCAAAATCTGACAGGTGCCAAAGTATGGGCACCCTTCTGATTTTCATGATTTGAATACTCCTAACTACTTTTTACTGACTTACTGAAGCACTAAATTGGTTTGGTAACCTCATTGAGCTTTGTACTTCATAGCCCGGTGTATCCAATCATGAGAAAAGCTATTTCAGGTGTCCACTTGCAAGTTGTTCTTCTAGTTGCATCTTCTCTGAGGAGTGGCATCATGGGCTCCTCAAAACAGCTCTCAAATGATCTGAAAAAAAAGATTATTCATCATAGTTGTTGAGGGGAAGGATACAAAAAGTTGGCTCAGAGATTTAACCTGTCAGTTTCCACTGTGAGGAACATAGTAAGGAAATGGAAGACCACAGGGACAGTTCTTGTAAAGGCCAGAAGTGGCAGGCCAACAAAAATATCAGAAAGGCAGAGAAGAAGAATGGTGAGAACAGTCAAGAACAATCCACAGACCACCTCCAAAGACCTGCAGCATCATCTTGCTGCAGATGGTGTCACTGTGCATCGGTCAACAATACAGCGCACACTGCACAAGGAGAAGCTTATGGGAGAGTGATGCGAACGAAGCCGTTTCTGCATGCACGCTACAAACAGAGTCGCCTGACGTATGCAAAAGCACATTTGGACATCCACTTTCATTTTGGAAGAAGGTCCTGTGGACTGATGAAACAAAGATTGAGTTGTTTGGTCATTCAACAAGGCGTTATGCATGGCGCCACAAAAACACAGCATTCCAAGAAAAACACTTGCTACCCAGTGTCAAATTTGGGGCAGGGTCCATCATGCTTTGGGGCTGTGTGGCCAATGACGGCACCGGGAATCTTGTTAAAGTTGAGGGTCGCAAGGATTCCACTCAGTATCAGCAGATTCTTGAGAATAATGTTCAAGAATCAGTGTCAAAGTTGAAGTTACGCCGGGGATGGATCTTTCAGCAAGACAATGATCGAAAACACAGCTCCAAATCTACTCAGGTATTCATGCAGAGGAACAAATACAATGTTCTGGAATAGCCATCCCAGTCCCCAGACCTGATTATCATTGAACATCTGTGGGATGTTTTGAAGCGGGCTGTCCATGCTCGGCGACCATCAAACTTAACTGAACTGGAATTGTTTTGTAAAGAGGAATGGTCAAAAATACCTTCATCCAGGATCCAGGAACTCATTAACAGCTACAGGAAGCGACTAGAGGCTGTTATTTTTGCAAAAGGTGGATCTACTAAATCTTAATGTCACTTTTCTTTTGAGGTGCCCATACTTTTGCACCTGTCAATTTTTGAAATAATGCATATTTCACATTCTCGGTTAGTACAATAAACCTCATTTCAATCCTGAAATATTACTGTGTCCATCAGTTATTACATATATCACACTGAAATAGCTGTTGCAAAAAAACAATTTTAAACAAAAATAAAAAGAGTGAGATTAACAAGGGTGCCCAAACTTTTTCATATGACTGTATATATATATATATATATATATATATATATATATATATATATACACTGTATCTTCTGCCAATAAAGCTTTTTGTCAGCTTGAATGACTCTCTTTATTCTTTTACTGATGTTGTCTCCATCCTGCTTGGAAACGTTTGCCATTCTTCTTTCTCCGATGATCTTTAGGGTCTCTTCTATTAACCATGGTGTGGGGGTCTTTTCAATATATAATGTAGGTGGAGAGGGGGCAATTTATAAGTCTTTATAGGATTAGGATTAGAACACTGCAAGGACCCATACATCTGGCCAATGTGCATGTGGGTTGTGGGACCTATGTCCAAACTTCACACTAGGGCCCATTCGACTCTAACTACGCCACTGAGTGTGAGTGTATGTGTAACCTACATTGGGTGTAACAAAAAGTGTATGTAGCATATAGTGTGTGTAACACATTGTGCTCTTATGTGTGTAACATACATTGTGTACATATGCAGAAAATCTTTATATACAGTTGATAACACCACACATAATATGTGATGCACATCTTACCCTGCTACCCCACCTTTCATAATTAAAGGGAACCAACCACCTCAGATCACCCTAATACACAGTTAGTACATGTCCCTGCACCCTAAGGATACCTTTCCAGCACTGTTTTTGTGTAAAATCTTGCATTAGTATAACTCATATAAAGAGTTTATAAAGTTACTAGCCTGGTGACTTCTGGGCGTATCCCTCCTTATGTTATACTTCAGGGCTGTGCATTGCATGTCTGTGCTCCCCCTCCCTCCGTGCCTGCTGCCCTGCCCTGATGGGTGTGATCGTTATCTCCTCTGCACAGAGGGAGGGGGAGCACAGCCATGCAATGAATGCACAGCCCTGAAGTATAACAGAAGGAGGGATACGCCCAGAAGTCACCAGGCTAGTAAGTTTATAAACTCTTTATATCAGTTATACTAATGCAAGATTTTACACAAAAACAGTGCTGGAAAGGTATCCTTAGGGTGCAGGGACATGTACTAACTGTGTATTAGGGTGATCTGAGGTGGTTGGTTCCCTTTAACAACATTTGCAGCAAGCTTTCAGGCCTTGATAGAGTTAACAATGGTGGCTCTCCCTACTAAAAATTATCTGCACTCCATTGTATCAAGAATTGAGTTGTTCCAGCAGCAGGCTCCTAATTCTATTCAAGAAGAATTGGGGACATTGGATAATAGGGTCTCGTAATCTGAGCTTGCACATATTTTTCTGGCAAAAAGAGTGTCCACCTTAATGAAGGACTATGAGAAATCCAGGGTTCTATTAAAGGACTTTGCATTGCTCCTGGATGACCAGAAATATAGGAGCAGACAAAATAATATGAGACTGATGGGCATACCTGAATGTTGGCTTCATGAGCTTTTACATGCAAGGATAATGGCTACTTTTAACACTGTATCTGGCAGACCCCTTCTGGTGACCCACAAGATTGAAATGGTCCATAGAGCCTCCTCTACACCTATAAAGGTTTTATGTCATAAATTGACAGGAGATGCTTTTTAAGCACCTCTAGTGGTTTCATCACAGTTGTGTATATACTGTATCTATATACAGCATAATCTTACATGTACAGGACAAGTACATGTTATGATGTTGTAAAATTCTAAATACTTATGTTGTGTTTTTGTCTTTTTTTTCTAGCAACTAGTGTGAAAAAAACCAGAATATTGTTCAAAACGCGTTGCGTTAAGTTGCCATAATTTTGCCCCAATAAAGAAACCATTCTTTGCATTCAACAAGAAGTGTGCATTTGATTAATTTCTACTGTGATTCATGCGGGATCTTGAAGCGATCCTCTCAAGTAATACCTCCGACCATGAAATACTTCCGTGTGAACACCAATATATCTTATGCTGAATATGAGACGCATGCCCCTGCTGCTGGGAAAAATAATTGGAGTATAATGCGTCTTATAGGTGGGTACATCCATTCCAGCCTATTGTATGTAAAGGTGATTCATCTTTCCTACAGTAAAAACATGATGATCTTCCTGGTCTATTTGATTTAGTGAGATAAAATCATATGATTGTTCTTGATTTGCTCTTCTTGGAGGGCCAGGGGACCTTGCTGCAGAGGGAAAGCGGACAAAGATCATTGATCCCTTCTTCTGCTAAGACTGGCACAGCTATTACATCTTCTCTGTCAAATTTGCCTATACCTTTTCCAGCTTCTTTAATAGAAACTTGACTTGTTGGTTTATCCCAATGTTGTTTCTATTTGATCTTAATAATTTGAGTATAACCTAGAGGTTTATATGGTATATTGGGTACCAATAGTTGGAGCTTATCTGGGTTAACTTCTTTATATGCTCTTAGATATTCATTGGTACCTTATATGACTTTAAGGTTGTTTGGAGGGGTTTGTATTCCACATCTTCGTCCTATTGTTATATTTACTAATTTGAACAGGTATAATTTAAGCAAAAAAAAAGTAAAGTTTTTCTAGAATATAATGTAATGGTAGTGAGGGGAAACAACTAGACATTAAATTGGAAACAATGCAAGTAGAGTGAATCCAGGCACTAAGCAAGTTCACACCTCGTATCTGACCCTCAGGATCAGCCTTCTTTTATTGCCCAAGGGGACACACTTGAAAGGGTTGTACGTCTTAAAGCAGGAGTATCCACTTATAAACTGTACGAAAGAAGCAAGACGGCACTCACCAATCTTCAGTAGGTGCAGGCTTTATTTAGTGGAGAGGGTTACAGCGGGTGCAGGGAGGAGGAGCAGAGTAAATAGACAATGGCTTCACCATTTTGCGTGGTATGCATTTCAACAGGTCCTGTGTATGGTGTGTAACGTCAGACCGTTTCTTATAACAGGACCAACCTGTTCATGTCACTGCCGGTTTCTTACAACAAATGCCATATTAAAAGCAAACAAAGAAAGCAAAAAGACCCAAAAGGCATTAGAATAACCCACCTAAGAAAAAGCAACTAGGATAAACATTATTCATAGAAATGAATAAGTATTAATAATACATAGGGACATGTATATGCATATGTGTACTGAAAATTGTTGTATACAAACTAGGGATGGGCGAATCCTAAAATACTCGGAATCGCTAGACTCTAACGAGTCCGAGTCAGATACTCGCTACTCGTTGCGAGTCTAGCGAGTCCAATGTTAATGAATGGGTAGCGAGTATTGCAGCGATTCCTGTGCTGCTGGACCCTATAAGGGGTCTGGCAGCAGAGGAAAAACCTGCAATTCCCCATTTTATTCTTTAAAAGCCAGCGCAAAAAGACACCGGCTTTTAAAGAATATTAAAAAAAAATTCTATGTAAAGGGATGTAGCAGAGCTGACACCGCGTTTGGGACTACGTCGGACGGAAGAGGATTTTTTGATTACAGATGGAGTCCCTAATGGCTTTTTTTTTGTAATTACTAATAAAAAAAAAATTTCTGTGTGGTTTGGTTTTTTTAAACAATTTAATAGAAATTCATGGCGGTCATGTGTAATATTGGCGTGACCGCCATAAATTTCGGGCTTAGGTTATATGTGAGGAATCTTGAGGTGATTTTCCTACACTCACTGACACTCCCTATCTCTGATCTGCTCCAAGTCTCCCTACTCACCCTGCACTAGCTCAGATCGTCACAGGAATGTGCCCAAAATGGTGGGGACAAGCTTTATATACAGCCTTGCCTGTCATACATGACATAGGCATCACAATGGACAGCAGCCAATCATAGTAATGCCACAACCAACATGGCTGCGGCATTACTGAATATGATTGGCTAACATGCTTGTCCATCTTCACAGTTTTCTCACCTAACATGCTAGGCTGTCTCGGAACATTAACATATTCTGTATTCAGTGAGTCCCGAATACAGTATACAGGAGTCGTAGACTCGCTCATCCCTAGACTCGCTGCTGACAGCGGGTATCCGTGAACCGGTGCTATTGTTTAAACGATTTGGGGACAATCCAGCTACATAGATGTGATAGCGAGTTTAGCGACTGAGAAAAATACTGAATGCAAACTCTGACAAAACTAGGATTGCCATTGATTTGCATTGGACTAGTTTCTGTGCGAGTAATCGCTTGGAAACTCGCAGAGTACCGACTCCTGCGAGTTCCTTACTACTCGCAGAGTAACGAGTCCTAACGAGTAGATTCGCCCATCACTAATACAAACAAAAGAACTAATAAATGTAACTAAAGTAAACAGGATTGGCTGGTGATAAAATATACCAACTGTACAGCATAATAGAGGAACATATATCTGGATCTCTATAAAAAAGACTGCTAAATCAACTTTCTCATTTAGACCAGAGGCACCCTGGGAATTGGCTTCAATAATCCAGCCTGCCTCTTTTTGTAATAAAGATAACCACATTGTTCAAACTAAACACCCACTACCAGCGTAACTGGAAAATCATCATATAAGTATAAACAAACATCTGAGCGAGGTCACAAAAGATGCAAGAAAATTCCAAAAAATATTATTATTAAAGTACACTACCGTTCAAAAGTTTGGGGTCACGCAAACAATTTTGTGTTTCCATGAAAACTCATACTTTATTTGCCAAATGAGTTGGAAAATTAATAGAAAATATAGTCCAGAAATTGACAAGGTTAGAAATAATGATTTTTATTTGAAATAATAATTTTCTCCTTCAAACTTTGCTTTTGTCAAAGAATGCTCACTTTGCAGCTATTACAGACTGGCATGGCATTGCAAAATTGAGCGATAGCCTTCCTTATTCAAAATCCCTTTTACCTTGTACAAATCTCCCACTTTACCAGCACCAAAGCAACCCCAGACCATCACATTACCTCCACCATGCTTGACAGATGGTGTCAGGCACTCTTCCAGTATCTTTCAGTTGTTTTGCGTCTCACAAATGTTCTTCTGTGTGATCCAAACACTTCAAACTTTGATTTGTCTGTCCAGAAAACTTTGTTCCAATCTTCCTCTGTCCAATGTCTGTGTTCTTTTGCCCATATTAATCTTTTCCTTTTATTAGCCAGTCTCAGATATGGCTTTTTCTTTGCACACTCTGCCCTGAAGGCCTTCTGGAGTTGACTCTTCACTGTAGACGTTGATACTGGCGTTTTGCGGGTACTATTTAATGAAGCCAGTTGAGGAGCTGTGAGGCATTGATTTCTCAAACTAGAGACTCTTATGTACTTGTCTGGTTGCTCAGTTGTGCAGTGGGGCCTCCCACTTGTCTTTCTACTCTGGTTAGAGCCTGTTTGTGCTCTCCTTTGAAGGGATTAGTACATACCGTTGTAGGAAATCTTCAGTTTCTTGGCATTGTCTTGCATGGAATAGCCTTCATTTCTAAGAACAAGAATAGACTGTCGAGTTTCACATGAAAGTTCTCTTTTTCTGGCTATTTTGAGAGTTTCATAAAACAAACAAATATAATGCTCCAGATTCTCAACTAGCTTAAAGGAAGGTCAATTGTATAGCTTCTCTATTTAGCCAAACCATTTTCAGCTCTGCTAACATACTTGTACAAGGATTTTCTAGGGTTTTCTAAATATCCATTAGTCTTCTTACACAGTTAGCAAACACAATGTACCATTAAAACACTGGAGTTGTGGTTGTTGGAAATGGGCCTATATACACCTATGTTGATATTGCATTAAAAAACAGTCAGCCTCATTGAAAAAAATGTGCTTTTCTATAAAAAGTAAGGAAATTTCTAACTTACTCCAAACTTTTAAATGATAGGCCATGTTCACACACATGCGTTTTTTTGGACCATCTCTGCGTTTTTGGTGTGTTAAAAAAAACGCAGGTGCGTTAACGCAGGGTACATTTGAGTGTACATGCTTTTTTCACCTCCACCTGCATTTTTTTCCCCCAGTCCAAAAAACTGCATGCAGCATTTTTTGGGTGCTGGAAAAAAATGCAGGGGTGGTTTTCCAAAAACGCATGCGTTTTCTTAACATGGGCCCCATGGGAAACGTATGCGTTAACGCAGGGCACATATAGGCACCTGCGTTAACGCATGTGTTTCCCATAGGGCCCCATGTTACAAAAACGCATGCGTTTTCTAAAAAACGCATGCGTTTCTATAACATGGGGCCCTATGGGAAACGCATGCGTTTTTAAATGGCACATTTATGCACCCTGCGTTAACGCAAGCGTTTTTGCATGCGGTTTTGGGCAAAAAATGACTATGTCCAATAAGGATGAAAATCCTTTCAGACACACAAGGAACATTTTATAGCACTCTTAAAAAAACGCAGGTGGTTTTAGGAGTGCTAAAAAAAACGCAAATTGTGTGTGAACAATTCCATAGTGTATATATAACATGAACAGGCAAATACAGACAGACCTAAACAAAACGGAAACTCTTCAAATCCGGAGGAAGAAGAGAACACCCCAGCTCCTAGACGTGTTTCACAGTTGCTTCAACAGCTCCCTGTGAAACATGTGTAGGAACTGGTGTGCACCCCCTGTTTCCTGTGCAGCAATATGTCCATAGAGTCTGTATATATGGGTCATTTTTCTGTTATGTACTGAGTCCTTTGAGTATACTGTGTACACTTTGTTAGCCGGTGGCTAGGTTACTCTTCGTATGTGAAGACATTCTAAGGGAGTTCACTAGCAAGTTGCTTGTATTTTATAGGTAACAGGAATACTAAATTCCATTATTATAAGAGTTATATAAAAGTGTGTAGCCTGGGTTAACCTGGATACTCTGTGGGTTCATAACACTATATAGGTGCTTTTTAGCTGTGTATAAGTGTATCCCAGTGGTCTTTTGGCCTCCTGGCTCTAGACTTTCCATTTGCCAGACATTGGTATGTCTGGTTAGTGGAATATTGGCCAATAAAAGTCAGGTTACCACGACTATGAGGTATTTCTTTAAAGAGCTCACAACTATAATTATTATAAAGCCCTATTGCTGAGCAATTTGCCTCTGTTAACCTTGTAGAATCTTGAAACTATTAGCAGCTTGGTATATAGTGATATTCTCTTTCTTTCCTTGGGTTTTGAAAGGTTTCTGTTTTGTTTAGGTCTGTCTGTACGTGCCTGTTCATGTTATATTTACTTTAACAAAGAATTTGCATTTTTGGAATTTTCTTGCATCTTTATTGACCTCGGTCAGATGTTTCTTTATACTCTGTTTGTAATAGCATTTTATGTGTGTCACCACTCCGAGAAGATGGCAAATATGTCCCAACCCCAAAACACATCAGGGTTTTCCCCATGACATTCTTTGATGTGACTAATGAGCCCCGGTGACCCTATTCAAATAGTGAGTGAGTTGTAATGTTCACAGAAACTGACAAAGAGAGGCCTAATTGGTTTTCCCACGTAAAATCTTTTACAAGGGCTATACCACCCACTTAACCCTAATGTAGGACTTCACGGTGTGGTATCTGTCCCCAATACCAATGGTATTGCCAATAAGATGAAACTTGCAGAAGAAATAAGAGTGACAATTAAAATTGCCAGAGGGGTAGTCCCTATCCACCCATGTTTTTTGTGGCTTGGGAATTATTAACTGGTTATGTAACTCACCAAAAATCAGCCAGGTCAGGTATCCTTTGCACCCAGCAATCTATCAATAGTGTTTTGTTGCATCTCATATTTGTGATATTGAATGGAGATTGTTAATGAGTGGGTGGGTTATACACTATTTAAGGATGGTATGTCTGTACTACTTTGTGCTTGACAAAGAACCAGTTGGTTCGAAACGTCGCTGTGTGACAGACATGGAATAAAGAAACTTGCATTGATTGAACCACCTCTCTGGAGGTGCTGTCTTTTCTACTGAATATTCCTGTGAGTAACCAGCTTGGATTCCCTGGACTAAGACGTGCGCCCCATCTTTGGGGTAGCAGAGCTTTTTTCAAAAGAAGTGATACCCATATGCACCAGGGTGCTGTGAACCATTGTATTTGATGCTCTTTTGGTGACCGGGTGTCTATAGATACCACCAGTCTCCTCCTTGTTAGCATGGCCGGACGCAGGTGCCACAATCGCCCCCATTGCTTGGGTTGCAGGAGACTGAGCACCGGTATTCAGACATCTGTGTTACCTCCCAGTGAAGCTGGCAGCCTGCTGCTGGGTGCAATGTATACTTGACCTGGCTGATTTTTGATGAGTTTTTTTCTGAGTTTAATGTCCTATTTCGGTGATTTTTTAAATGTTTGGTGGTTTTCCACTAAACAAGCATATGGTTAACATATGATTAGGACTCGTAAGTGTGAGGGCCCTTGACGGTGGGTTACGAGCTTACGTTATTTTGACCAAAGTATCTACTAACACCTCACATTTTTATCTATAGTGTTTTGTTGCATCTTTATATCCTTTTGCAGTTTGAGGTTGAGCACTCTGGGGGGGCCACTGTCATTTGTGATGCATGTATTGGTGCGGAGCCGCCCACCTGGCCTTATAGCATGGGTGTGACCAACAGGCTTGGCTCTGACACTGTGCTTCACATAATTAAAAACAGGTGAGTCCTGCCCACAGCGAACAAGTCTGTAAGACCATGTTCACACCACCAACATATTGGAAACAAAAGCTAAATGCGACCAAAAACAACAGTACACTGCAGTAAAAATATTAAATGCAAGTGCAGTATAAAAAATTAATGTAACAAATACAGGGTACTTAGTCCATCTGTTTTTTTGCGCAAAAAAAGTTATTTCAAGCCACGTCACTAACTTCAAAGTGTACCCATCTCTGACGCAGTCCTAACTGTTGTATTCAAAAACCTGACTCTTGGGCCCTGCACACATATAGCTGTCGTCGCCTTCAGTCCATGTCAGACACTGGTCCTGCTGGCTCCTGCTCACTGGTAAACATTCACACTAGTCAGGTTTTTGAATACAACAGTTAGGACCGCGTCAGAGATGGGTACACTTTGAAGTTAGTGACGTGGCTTGAAATAACTTTTTTTGCACAAAAAAACGGATGGACTAAGTACCCTGTATTTGTTACATTAATTTTTTATACTGCACTTGCATTTTATATTTTTACTGCAGTGTACTGTTGTTTTTGGTCGCATTTAGCTTTTGTTTCCACTGTGCTTCACATGTACGTATGTGACTAATGCTCTTTTGGTGACCTGGTGTCTATAGATACCACCAGTCTCCGGTATGCAGACATCTGTGTTACCTCCCAGTGGAGCTGGCAGCTTGCTGCTGGGTGCAATGGATACTTGACCTGGCTGATTTTTTTCTGAGTTTAATGTCCTATTTCGGTGATTTATTTTTGTATAAATTCATAAATATGCATCAATCTGGTATTTGAACTGGTTCTCGTATTTGCATGCAATGTCCTCATATTGCATAATATCTGAATTCATATATTTGCATCTAATTTCATCATTTTGTAGAATATTTAGAATCATATTATGAACATAATATATGTATACATTATTACGTATATATGGATATAAAAAAAAGGGACAAAAAGGAAGGAAGAAAAAAGAAAAAAAATACCGCATATACTCGTGTATAAGCTGACCCCCCTACTTTTGCCCCCAAAACCTGGGAAAACCTATTGACTCGTGTATAAGCCGAGGGTGGACCCCAGCACAGGTATACAGCCCCCAGCAGTGTGGTATACAGCAGCCTCCCCAGTGGTATATACAGGCCCCAGCAGTGTTACAGCAGCAGCCCCAGTGGTATATACAGCAGCAGCCCCAGTGGTATACACAGCAGCAGCCCCAGAGGTATATACAGCAGCAGCCCCAGAGGTATATAAAGCAGCAGCCCCAGAGGTATACAGGCCGCCCGCCCACCACCCCCATCAGCATACAGGCGCCCCCCCATCAGTATACAGGGCCCCACCTTGCTGCCGCAAACCTGTAAAATAATAGATCATTATACTTATCCCTGCGGCCGCCGCCGCTGCTCTGCATCACGCTTCTCTGGGTCTTCATGCCTCTTCCGGCTTCTTCCGACTTCCTCCTCTGGCGCACAGACAATGACGTCATTGCCTGCGCCCACCGGAGGAGGAAGCCGGAAGAAGCCGGAAGAATCCGGAGGAGCGCGATGCAGAGCAGCGGCGGGGACGGCCACAGGGATAAGTATAATGATCTATTATTTTACAGGTTTGCGGCAGCAAGGGGTGGCCCTGTATACTGATGGGGGGGGCCCTGTATACTGATGGGGGGGGGCACCTGTATACTGATGGGGGTGGCGGGCGGGCGGCCTGTGCCGTATAACTTGCGAATAAGCCGAAGGGGGGACTTTTCAGCCCAATTTTTGCGCTGAAAAACTCAGCTTATACGCGAGTATATACGGTAAGTATTTTTTTTTTAACATGGAATTTACTTATTGAGCCAGTTAAATATAGCAACCATAAATACGCATTGTATATAATGAAATAATAAATGCAAATATAGGCATGATTAATACTGTTAAATAGGAACTTTTTTCCATGTATTACGTGTGAATTGTGATTGTGTTTCCCTTACAAGATATATACAAAGAAATGAACATCAATTTATTACTTATGGAAACATTATGTATATATTATCTGTATTAAATTTGGGATATGCAGTGGATATTCTGTAGAGCTTAAAAATGATATGTAGATTAACTATGTGGGAAATAAATCTTTAAAGGGGTATTTAAATAATAATGTAGATTTGCTCATTTAAATAATAATGTAGATTTGCTCTAACTTTAAATCCATAGATTTTTTTCAGAAATTTAGCGGTAAAATGTAATGATACTTTGTAATTGTTATATTTGTTGCAATATAAAGTCAATGGAAATTTTTTTTCCACTCACCTGTCCTTTTCACGCACGGAAGTAATCCAATTGGCTATATAATGTAGAAGTGAAAATTCCAGCACCAGCGACAAAACTCCAAACTTTATTCCAATTGTAGTAAAAAAAAACATGGGTAAAATGAGGCAATATAGGCATAACAGAGTTGGTAACCCCGGGCACCAGTTGACGCGTTTCAAGGTGATTACTGCCTCTAAATCATAACATGGTTACCTACTCTACTATGCCTGAATTGCCTCGTTTTTACCCATGTTTTTTTACTACAATTGGAATAAAGTTTGAAGTTTTTCTACGGAACTGGAATTCTCACTTCTACATTGTATTTGTTGCAATGTCCATCTTCTCAGTGTTGGAGAAATGTTTTTAATTAATGAAGCTGCTAGTGAGGTCACGTGTTTATTCAATCACACCAGATTTAATCATAGGATAAGGCTGTATAGAAGTTACTCTCCAGGGATATTTCAGCTTTTGACAAAGAACAAGGATGTGTTCAAAACGCGTAGTTCATTTACTTGTGTTCTCCCATGCTGGGAAACTGACTATTTGATGCTATGCTGAATATTCTTATACCACACTTTTGAATCTTTGTGTAATAATCATGCATTAACGTCATTAAAATCTTGGAAAACCTTTAATTACTTGGAGCTGAAAATTTTTCTTCTTTATTTTCCAGGTATATTTAAGTTTGTGTCCTCCCCCATTTGTTGTTGGGGGAGTGCCATGTTCATTGCTCTTATGTGGGCCAACGAGCATACTGCATAATGGTTAGCTTTGCCTCCATACTATCATAGCTGGCCCTAAACTGGTGCATGGGTCAGTTTGCTTATTATAAGCTCACTCTCTTCCTTTTCCAGTTTTCTGTTTCTCTGCTCTACTTTCTCTAGCCTTTCTCTCTCATTCTTCTCTCTTGCCTTCTCATCTTTTATCTCTTCCAACTTTTTCTTCTTTATCTCAAGTTGGGGTTCTTCCTCTCTTCTGCTCTCCTACAATCCTACCCCTTTTTATTTTGCTTTCACTCTCTTTTGGGTGACTGTTTGAGCCATGTCTAAGCAGATAATATTTGAGATTTATGTGGGCTTATGGAATGTAGATGGTCTTAATAGCCGTGAAAAGCACTCTGTTCTACTGAATATACTATAGAGTACCAGACTACAGTTATACTTTTTACAAGAAACCCATTACTGTTCGGATAACCCTTATAAAGCTTTCAGACAGGAGATTTCCAATTGTTTACCATTTGCCCTTTCCTGATTCGAATCCTGGAGGGATATGTATTTTGTTATCACATTCACTTTCTCCTTGAAGTTAATGAAGTCTCACACTGATGAGGAAGGCAAATTTTTAATGCTTATAGACTGCATTGCATGTCAAATTTTCACTTTTGTATCTTGTGAAACAAGGTGGGAGATATATTCCTCCCAGCAAGTGCTTCTTGCAGCAGGGTGGTGGTAACGCTCTGGCTTGGATTTTTTATTCTTTTCCAGGTATTAAGGCAACAACTAGGCTGCACAGCTGAAGGCGTTAGGACAGCATAAGTAGACAGCCTTATTTCTCACTGTGTGAAGTATTTAGGGTGGAAAGCTGAAGCAGGTTTTGTCAGGGTAAGATACTTGAATCGGGCTGGCATGACCGGACCTGATGCTTTGCGGTTTGACAAGCTGGACTTTTGCTTTGCATTCCTATCTCATGTAAGGCCAGTGCTTTTTTTGTGGCGGTACATGATGGTATGGCGTACAAGAAAATCTGAGGAGCGTTGAGGGCCACCGCCAGCGGTAATCATGGGACAGGCAGGGGTGCAGGGCGGATCTCAGGTGGTGGCGGATCTGAGGCGGCTCAGGCGGCACTATATGCAGGGGGTCGGCAATGCGGCCGGGGGGTGGAGCTATATGGGGACTGCCATTTGCCGCCGCCCACTGCATGCTGCCCGCTGCCTCAAAGGTAAACCGACCACAAGATCTCCCGGCTGCCCGACAGCACCCCTCCCCCACTCCTCAATCTTGGCCGCCGGCTGACAGCACCACCCCACCCCCCAGCCTCAGAAATTTGCTTACCGGCAATTATTTTTTTACAAAAAAAGCACTGTGTAAGGCTGTATTTTTTCTGTTTGCTAGTGTCTCGTCCCTAGCAGGGACCGTGGAGTACTCGGAACTGGGCACTCTCGTAGTCTTCTGGGGTTGCGGGATGTCATGGTTGCGTGACCCGGTCCATGATCCCCTCGTCGGGTAAGCAGTTAAAAAGGGGCTTGGAAAAATGGATTCAAATTCAATAAAACAGAAATAAGAGTGTCGTGATGCCACACGTGGAATGCGGCTGGGATAGCCGCTGCTACAGTCGGGACCTCTGGGTTTGATGGGAGTAGCAGCGAGGATTGTTCAGCTCTTCAAGGGAAGAGCAGGTTCCCAGGGCAACCATAAACTGTATGGATGTGCAGGGCTCGGTGTACAGTCAGGCAGTCTCCCACTGCCGGGTCACAGAATCAGTCTATCTACTTGCAGGCACAATAATCACAGTCTCACATAGCTTTGAGCTTTAACCGGGTTTACTCTCTTGCTCGCAGATGGTTACACAAACAGTACAGTGGCGGCTCCGGTGTGGCCTAAGCAGCCGGGATGGCTCATCATAATCACCCCCTTTCATGTTCCTTTCATGGGCCTTTTTGATCTGTCCTCACGCTAGCTGTTATGAACCGATGACTCAGGAGTAACATTCAGATTCCATAGAAGTTGTTGGTAACTGTACTGACTGCAATCCCTGGCTACACACCGCAACTAGAAGTAGCCGTAGGATGTAACTAACCAGACCTAGACACCTCTGCACTGCCGGAGAACTAACTTCTCCTAAAGATGGATGTAGGAAAAGCTATCTTGCCTCAGAGCAGAACCCCAAAACCAAAAGAATAGCAAGCCCCCACAGATATTAACTGGGAAACAAAAGAAAGAAAAACAAACACAGTAAGAGTAAAAGGTTTAGCAAAAGAGGCCAAACTAGCTATATAGGAAAGACAGGATAGAATACTATTGCGGTCAGTATAAAACACTATCAAAACACCACCAACAGCAGATAGTACAAAAATTACCCTAAGTCACTAAGACTCGGCACCCTCTATATCTGCAGACTTCTATAAATCAAATGCCAGCAGAACTGGAAATAACAGATAATAGTGTATAGTAAAATTCCTAGGAAGAAAACATCCTAACTGAGAGCAGATAAACAAATATACAGACTAAATTGCAAACCCACAACTCAGAATAAGACAAAACATAAGCAGAACCTTAAGCACACAAAAGTGTGTCACAAAATATAAAAAAAAAACATCCACTTAGCTTGCAAAGAATTCTACAGACCAGAAGAAACCAGAGAGATGTGAACTCCTCCAGGAACCAAAGACAACTGGCAAGGATCGATCCACTTCAAACCATTATATGCTCCAAGAACCAGATTGCCAATCATCACCTTCACCTGTGAAGCCCACACAGTCAGCTGCATCACCAGCAACAACCACCGGAGGGAGCTCCAATGAATTCACAACAGCTAGCTATGGTCCAGTGGCCACAGGCTTTTAGTGGGCGACCTGCCTGGTCCCCTAGTCCTAATACGGTGGCCTACCTTTCGCTGCATCGGAGGTTGGGTCACGGGACATAAAGAGCCCGCACCACGCCGGGGTTAGTGGTTGGGGCATAAAGCTTTCTGACCACTTCAGCAGAGTTGGCACTCTGATTCCGGCCCAGTCACTCAGTGTCACCAAGACTTTGGGGACACGTGGGACTCCTTCCTTCTCTCTCCACGGTCTACAGCCCGGGACCCGGACAAGCCTCAGGGTGGTACAAGCCGCCGGGTCCATGTCCTCTCAGTTCTGTATGATGGTGTTCTCACCTCTCTCCCTGACTGAACTTGACTCTCTGGTGTCTCTCGGCTGACTGCTCTCTGAGCTTGGTGTTGTGTCCTTTTGTTACCTCCCCTGAGTTCTGTCCTAACTTTCCACCCTCCACTTGTTTTATCCCAACATCCCGTTGCTGCGCATAGAGTCCCTAGACTTGGGATCAGATTGTGTTGGGTGTGTGTTTGGGGTGATACAGTTACCAAGCCCGGCTGCTGTGCCAATGTAGTGGCGACTGGTCCGCAGGGGTGCCACGCTAGCAGTGTGAATAAATCACTGAGTTTTTAGACTGTAACTCTGTGTGTGCCACTTTACTGCATCCCTGCCATTGCCTACCAGAGCTGATTCCCTACATTTGGTGGCTTGAATTAGGCATACGCAGTGAGGCTGGTGTTAAATTTGTTTTTACACTTCTAGCTTGGTGCGAGTATATGTCATGGGTGTAGAGTCTGGTGCAAACCCCAGTCAGGATATATGTAGAGTTGGAGGCTGCAGTGAAAGCGCTTATGGAAGCCATTTGGCAGCAACAAATATTTAATCAACAACAGTATTAGACCAAACAACTGCTGTTACAGCACTTGATGGCGCCTCAGATGGCTGGAACTTTTCAAGTGTTCCACAATGCCTGGAAAGCAGTTTGTACTTCAATTCCCAAATTGGAACCATCGAATGATGTCAAGATCTACCTAGCCATATTTGAGAAAGTGGTCAAGAAGGAGAGTCTACCCAAAGCTCAATGGGTGAAAGTTACTACTGTTTCTAGTGTCACTACTCAAGAAGGTCTATTTCAAATTAACAGCAGAGCATTTGGCAGACTTGCAATCATCAATGGTGAGAAACTTCATAAAGAAAAGACGGCACTCACCAGATTTGTGTAGTGGTGGTTCTTTATTCCATATTTAGCGGTGATACATAGTGCAGGGAAGGAGTTGCAGGATGGACGACGGCACCATTTCGCGCTGGTATGCGCTTCGACGGGTCCAAGCTAATGGCTGTGTGAGCTCCAAACCAATAAATAGGCGGGGGCTTGAGTTGCATGATCACATGGCCAATAGAAAACATTATTACAAAAAGTGACAGTGTCAACATTAAAATGCAAAATACATAAACTTTACTGTTGCAAATCCACATTCAATCATATAGCTCTGATAATATCAATCAAGGAGCAAACCGACACCTGCGGCGTAAGGCAAGACAAATACACATACAATGCTGAATGCAGAGTAATAGTGCCTTCACACTGCTGCGTGATCCAGCTGCACACCAGACTGGAGGGCAAATTAGCCCTCCAGTCCTGTGTGCTGATCCAGTCCGCAGCTGTCAGGGTCATCCCGGACAGCCCCGGACCGGATCACACCGCAGTGTGAAGGCACCCTTAAAGGTTATTCAGCAATTCAAGATACCAATGAGCGGTTTTATAGAGGCAATTCTCGCAAACTACATCACCCAGCTGAATCCTGCCTACATGTGATTAACCAATTACGGGAAACCATCACATGCTATTCAGTAAAACAGCTTAGTGTGAACACAGTTATAATAGTGAGTATGAGTAATAGAAATTTACAAAGGAACATTAGGAATATATAGAAATGAGTTGAAAAAACTACCAACTTATATCTAAGGGCGGCTTAGACAAAGCCAGCGTGTGTTCCACTGTAGAATGCATAAAGCATTTCCTAATGTGGACGAGGTGGCACCAGCCTGCTAAATGCGTTCCACAGTGGAACGCACATGGAAAGCCTACCATGGTAAGAGGAAGTAAAGGGCGGAGTAGGGGTGGCTGCAGCAGTAGGAAGTAGGAGACTCCCCTCCATGACATATGGGCCCCAAAGAGATGTGTGCTGCTGCACAGTGACATGGATGTGCGTCCTCTGGGACGCAGTTCATGTGAAGCAGTAACTAGGATTGGCAGGCGCTGGGGGTGTTGGTACATCCGAGTTCAGTTGCAGTCATGACCCCTGTAACCCCCATTGTTACGCCCCTGTTAGGGGCTCTCCAAGTGCGACATCAAGTCTGTTAATGATTCCAGACAATTTTCCATTCAAAGCGTCAAATAATGCTCATTCCCTTCCCAGCCCTGCCGTGCACCCAAACACTAGTTTTCCACCACATACTAGGGTACTGGCAAACTCAAGAGAAATTGCACAATAATAATAATAATAATAATCTTTATATAGCGCCAATATATTCCGCAGCACTTTACAAATCAGATTCATGTACAAACAGTCATGAGAAACAGTTTTGGAAGACACAATAATTAAAAAGCAAAAAGTAATGACGACCCTGCTCGCAAGAGCTTACAATCTACAATAAGATGGGGGTGACACAAAGTACGGGGCTTATTTACAATCATGTTCCACGCATTTTGAGGAAGTGTGGTACAGATGAGAGCGGAATAAGTGGCCACCAGCTAATCTGCTTTTGAGTCTGATGGAGTTAAAACAGTTATATTCAAGAAAGTAGTGGATAACCTACAGTGCCTTGTGAAAGTATTCGGCCCCCTTGAACTTTTCAACCTTTTGCCACATTTCAGGCTTCAAACATAATGATATAGATTCAAATTTTTTTGTGAAGAATCAACAACAAGTGGGACACAATCGTGAACTGGAACAGAATTTTTGGATATTTTAAACTTTTTTAACAAATGAAAAACTGAAAAGTGGGGTGTGCAATATTATTCGGCCCCTTTACTTTCAGTGCAGAAAACTCATTCCAGAAGTTCAGTGAGAATCTCGGAATGATCCAATGTTGTCCTAAATTACTGGAAATTGTCATGAATGTATGAATATTGTTTATTATTTTAAGATGCTTGAAATGTCAGCTAAAGCTAGCTCACTCATCTCTCCGCCCTTTTGTTTTGTGAATAAGTTACATAGATCCAATTCATGCAACCCCCACTCTCTCTCTCCCCCTCCCCTATCCAATTTTTACGACTGCAGAGCAATAAATAGCTGGAGCTGAGTTAAAGTTGTATCTTTCCCGCTCAAAGGTTCTTTGTCTTGAAAGATAGTTTTGTGAATGTCAGATTTAAGAAGACCAGTTCATGCCACATACAAAATTCATATTTTTAGATTATTCACCGTTTTGCGCATTTAATTATATGTCTTGTATATCTATGTAACACTCAGGAACCTGGGAAATGAGTTCTGGCTTTCTGAACATCAGAAGTAGGTCATATTTTGTATCAATATTCTCAGAATTAAATGACAGTAAATCTGAGGTGTATATCATGAATGGGGGCCCACCCCATCCCCAGATATGAAGAATGAAGATTTATTTAGCATGGTGAAAGAGGAGGCCTCAGAGGACCCTCCTACCAGGGAGTGGTAACTCAATGAGGGGGGGGGGGGCACAGGTTCTCTGCCTTTAATAAAACCAGAGAAGTAATTTTTGGGTGATTCCACCCAGGAACACGGACATAGCAAGACTACAGCTGTGTGGAGGAATCACACCTTTCTGGGGAGCTGCCAACCCACCGGATCTAAATTTGTCCATGCGTGGCTAGGTCTGGCAAGTTCTCTTTTATCCCTTTTATTTTTATAACTGTTTATGCATACATGTACATTGTCTCTTATGTAATATCTTGTAAGTCTTTTATATAATCACTGCCATCTTTGGGAATAAAATATTATAATTTACTAGTCTCGATCTCCTGGTTCTATGAGCGAGCTCTCACGACCTCGCTGTTCGTTTTACGCTATCATACGGGTTAGCGATCCACCTGTAAGAGATCGGTGGTGACAGCATAACCTTTTTTGTATTTACCGTATATACTCGTGTATAAGCCGAGTTTTTCAGCACATAAAATGTGCTGAAAAGTCCCCTTTCGGCTTATACACGGGTATATACGGTAATTTCTGCCATCAACGTCACTCAGCCCCCCCCCCCCCGTGGTCTCCCCCCCCCCCGCCGTATATACAGCCCCCCGTGGTATCCAGGGCCCCCCTTGCTGCACCTGTAAAGGAAGATGTGAGTATACTTATCGCTGCTGCTGCCGCCGCCTCCGCTC